>LPNX010861474.1:6367-29368 GCA_001517045.1 Pseudotsuga menziesii | reverse complement strand
GCACATGGTTTTTAAACCATGTGCAAGGCCTCCTAAACAACCCATGGTTTTATTGTACATAGTTTAGGAGGGCCTTGCAAATGGTTTAAGACCATGTGCAAAAACCATGTGCAAGGCATTCTAAACAACCCATGGTTTTATTGTACATGGTTTAGGAGGATTTGCACATGGTTTTTAAACCATGTGCAAGGCCTCCTAAACAACCCATGGTTTTATTGTACATAGTTTAGGAGGGCCTTGCAAATGGTTTAAGACCATGTGCAAGGCCTCCTTAACAACCCATGATTGTAGGAGGGCCTTGCATATGGTTTTAAAACCATGTGTGGGGAAATGATGCAATGTTCGTTCCTAACAAAATAAAAAATAATAAAAAATATTATGTCGGCCATAAATAATATTAAATATTAATAATAATAAAATTATATGTGGACCTTAAATAAAAAGATGTGTCTTTTGGTTTGAATCAAATCAATGGATACCTAAGAAGAGGTTTGCACCTCAAGAGATTTGATCCATCTCGGCGCTTGATAGAGCCTAGGATTTGGATCTACGCTGGTTAGTCCCAGTTATTCTATAGCTGCTTGCAGACATAAAGAGGACTTGAATTAATTAGAGATTATTTGCTATTCCTCATTGGAGAGAGATAGAGGGGTTGCAAAAAGGGCAGTAAGGAATTCTTTGAAGTTTGTTGTTCATTCTTGCATGAGTAGCATCTTTGCTTTTGCAGCAAACTTGTATAATTTGGTCATAATTGCTAATGTTCAGAGGTTGTGTTGCCCAATATTAGGTAAAATTTAAATGTGGCTCTGATGATGGACAACAAGCACGGTGTGCGAGTTCTGCAAGGAGAAGCAACTCAGCTTTGTGAAAATTATGAAGGGAATATCTGGGACCTAGAAATTTATTGGAAAGAAATTATGTTTTAAATATCGACTCATTCTTCACAAAAACCTAAAATGAGATGCGTTTCATATTGTTAATAAATTTGTACTGAAACCAAATAAGCAACTAAAAAGAGAAGATACCAAAATCTAGGCTAAGGGACCCTTCCATGTTCCCAAACATCAATTCGGAGATCACAATCACATGTTTAGACTATACTGAGGGAACTCAAATGGGGAACTTCAATACACGTGAGTCATGACTTGGATGAGTTGGGGACCTAGATGTTGTCATAAAGTAGGTCGGGTAAGGTTAATGCATGTTGAAATTCCACATGATGATATTCGTGGGGATGTGTATGGTTAGTATGAAGTGTAGAATCCATACACCACAGATCTAGCAAAGGTTCTTGATAACGAGTCATGACAACGATGTTGGCATTCGAGGGCATGCTGGAACTTCTGGAGCAGGGATACAATATCCTCAAGAAAAGCTGTAGCAGAGATAAGGTGCCAAGAAAGCAGGAAGGAAAGCTGGACTGGATATGATAGTAAATGGTTTCTTGTGGAACAGATTTTGGTGTATAATTTTGCTTTGCAACTATGTTATCATTCCAGGGTTAAACCTTGTTTGCCAAAATTTATTCAATAATTTCAGGATATTCATGCATGGTAGCACAACATTATAGTCGTATGCACTGGAAACCCTTTGACAGTGGTCAAATGCCTTGTAAATATTATGCGTTGTTTGTGTGCTTAGTAAATGATAGTTTATTTTCCTATTAAATAACCAGTATAGATCCATCTTAAACTTGGATCTCTTAAGCACTGAGAGGGATCCTATTTCTTGAGGTATAAATTTTTTCTTGATGTGTAAAAAATTTAAGATAAAAAACCCTACACCTCAAGTATTTTTATTATTTTTATGAGCCAACATGATATTTTTAATTACTTTTTATTTTTAATAACTTGAGCTGACATGAATTTTTTTATCTACTTTTTATATTTGGGAACGTTACGTAACGTAACGTGATAACTTGTCCCCCATACTGAGCTGTAGAGCATGTCGCTACTCTCGGTGCAAAGATGGCCATGGAAGTAAATACTTATTGAATTTCAATGGTTGATTTTTGTTGTCATCCCATGGATTTTGGTGCAAACTATGGTGGCGCTGTTACAAATTATTGGACAGGAATAGTATTGTAAATAGTAGAGAACCAAAGTGAAAGCAAAAGCCTATTAAAGTATCAACATAATCAGATCATAAATATTCCTTTCGTAGTTTATACCATATAGAGGGAATTTCAATTAACTGGAATATAAACAATCACTTTCCAGCATACAGGCACTTCATTGTATCAAGTGATGTATGTTTTTGGTAATTATTTATATAATCAATTTAGTTAGTTCCAGTTATTCTATAACTGCTTGTGGACGGAAAGAGGACTTGAGTTTATAGAGATTATTTTCTATTCCTCATTGGAGAGAGATAGAAGTGTAGCAAAGGGCAGTAACGAATTATTTGAAGTTTTTGTTCATTCTTTCAGTGAGTAGCATGACATTTGCAGCAAACTTGTATGATTAGGTCATAATTGCTAATACTCAGAGATTTCATTGTCCAATATTATATTGAAGTTAAATTTGGCACTATTGATGGACAAGCAGCATAGTTTGTGAGTTCTGCTAGGAGAGCCAACTCAGCTTTGTGAAAATTAGGAAGGAAATATCCGAGACTTATAATTTTTCTGGAAAGAAAACATGTTTTATGTATCGACCCAGTTTTCACATAAACTTAAAAGGGGATGCCTTTCTTGTTGTTAATAAATTTGTACATGATAGTGGCTGCATATCTCTTGAGCATGTTTCAGTTTCCTTTGAAGGATGAACTCCAAAGAAATTTGGGAAACCCAAATTATTGGAGAACAAATAAAATCTGGAGATCAATGTAACTGGAAAGGGAATGATAGTGGAGGATACAATGATTCTATATATTTGTTTGAAATACTGCAAAAGTGCAAACTTGCTATTTTTCTCCTTTGAAATTTATTTCCTCTTATCTCTCACATTACATGGGCAGACAAGATTCTTGGATAAATGATTTGCAATCCAACTGTGTTAATACTCCGGACATGCCCAATAAGTCTCTAGTGAAGATTGATCATTATCAGTAGAAATGAACTAGCAGAGGGGAGGGGGACATTGCTGAATTCACTTCTAAAACATTGATTTCTTCCTAAGTATTGAGCATTTCATTTTGGCGCTAATTCAGTGTTTGGATTTCCCACTTATTGTTACTTATTTTTTGGATAATGTTGCTGCTAAGTCAACTGGCAAGTGAATTATTGATAAGTTCTTGGAAGAGTTACTTCATTGAGAATCTATAATAGCTCACTTTGCAGCAGATTCATTCTTGCTCATTGACTGATACACTGTGTTTTGGGTTGATATTTGATCAAGTAGTTCGCACCTGTTTAGATTGTGTATATAATAATTGTTTTACAATAATCATAAAGATTGTTATCTGTATATACGATATTTGTTTTACCATGAGCATAAGAATTGTAGTGCTTCTACAAGTCATGCAAAGCTTATTATATTTATTATTGCAGGAAGGGGTGAATGTGATAGGTATTACATATGGGTCAACTGGTGAATGCCCATATCCTCGACTGCTAAAACTTGTAAGCTATGCTATTTCAATTTTTTTGTAATTTGTTTTATTCTGACTATTTTATGGTTATATGATTCTTTCTTATTCTTTCTTTTTTCAAACAATGGCCCTCGAAGTGGGCTTTTCCTTCAACGTAGATGCCATATGTGGTGTCTGTTCCATCAATTTGACCCAGGACTGCATGCAACCTTGTCTGTAATTTGTATGCTACTGCCATGAGCCATTAAGGTTTATGGGATTTGCAGTCTTGGTAGCAGTAATTATCTCCTTTTATTTTCATATGAACACATGGAGCATGTTTGGCCAGTATTCCAATTTACTTCTAGACTTCAGTCTGATAGTCTTGTTAGGAGAAATTGTTCAGGAAGCCTTTATGAGACTGTTATCTTCATTTATATATCAGTAATTTGGCTTGTGCATCTGTCTTGAGGTTCTTACACTGATTCTGTAGAAATATTGACAAAAATTTCAGACTTTTGTCAAACTCTTAGTTTACTCAGATTTCAGATTTAAAACTTGTCATTAATAAAAAACACCTCTCATGCATTTGAATCAATAACTCAACAAGCTGAAACACTGAAACTAAGTCTGTAGCAGCGGGAAATCACATAAAAAAACAGCAGACTGATAAACCCATAAAACAACAGAATTTGGTCAATGTTTTTAATTTTGTACCTAGGGAAGTGTTCCCCTAAGTGACTTTAGCCTTAGTCACTTAGAGAGGAGAAATAAAGTGACCCTTGCATTAAATAACTTAAGTGACATTTAATTTGACTTTAGAGTATAAAGTCAGTTTTTGATAAATTTAATTGGGTGAGTGAAATTAATATTGTAGAAATAAAATATGAACAATTAATTTCAACTGTAGATCTAATCCAATCCCATCCTTTGGATTAGATGTCTCTTCACCTACCTAGGGTTATGAGCAAAAAGCAAGGGAAATGCCATTTGCATTTATTCTTGTGAGAAGAGGAAGAAGGGAGAGCTGAAGGAGAGTGTGGGCATGAATTTCAAGACAACAAGCTGCGAGTGATTTTCAGTGGGCACAAAAACCGAGGACATTAACTGCTGACACAGATTTCGAGGAGTGTACGGCCTCATTGATTGCAGGCACCGAAATCGAGGGTACGGCCAACATTAATTGTGTGCACCGAAATCGAGGAGTACAGCCTCATTAATTGCAGACACAATTTTCAAGGAGTATGGGTGCATTTATTGCAGTCTATACAGTATGGATTTTGCACAGTTTTTGAGGGCAGTTTTGGGCACAAAGTTCAAGGAAAGTACATGCACGAGTTTCGAGGCTGCATTCAGCGTTTCCAGGCACAGATTTCGAGGACTATACGACAACATTTAATGATGTCCGGACTCCGTACTGTACGGATTTCCAGTATTTAAAGGCACAGAAATCGAGGGCAGAATCTTTCCAGTTCTGCACAGAAATCGAGACTAAAGGTTGCTGCTATTTCGGTACATTTTTTTTGAGGAAAATATTGCGTAGAAATTGAGGCAGCATTTGCATGGAAAATGAGGTAGCCTTCTGGGTTGAGATAAGTTGGGTTTTCACTGTAAATGAATGTCTGATTTTTTCCCTAGAAGCTTAATAAAAACTCTCTCTGACTGGTTTTCCCCTTGTGGGTTTTTCCAGGGCTGTTGGCCAAAAATTCCTGAGTACTGTGTGTTGAATGGTGTGCTAATTATTTATTTTCTGTCAGTGAAAAAGTGAAGTTACAGCAGTGTTTTAAGTCTGAAAATTTTATGTTTATTTCCAGCCATTTATTTTTTCTGAGAATGAAATAAACTTTGACAAATTTTAGTTATAAACTGGAGGATGAAAACCCGAGAAAATTCTACAAATGTGGCCCTAGAAAAACCCCACCCCAGGGAAAACCAGTCCAAGAGAAATTTAATTGTAGCATTTATCAGGCAAAAAATTAATTTACAACAGCATTTATTTCAGCATTAAATGACTACCAGATTTCTCGGGTTTCGTGCCCACTTCGATTTCTGTACCCACCTCGAATTCCGTGCCCAACTGACAGTACGACCTGTACAGATTTTCGTGCCTAGAATTTTTTTCTTGAAATTTGTACCACTGCTGTACTGTACAGACTGTACAGAACAATACAACTTAGCAAAAATAAATGCCTTGGGAAATGTGCCCAGCTCCTTGGGATTCGTGCCCTCTTGAGAATTTTTTTCTCCTTGGGATTTGTGCCCACTTGAAAAAAATTGCAGCTCCGTCTCTCTCTACAAATAACTCAGCCAAATGCTCGCTCTTGGAAATGCTTTCCTTCAACTTGTCTTGCACACTACCTTAACCTCTCTTTTATAATTTGAGAGTGACTTTTCACCTTCCCCATTCCCTAAAGCCAAAGGTCAAGATTAAATTTTGTCTTTTCAAGATCAAGGGTTGAGAAACTTTCCCCCCAAAAGCGGTTACATTTAATTTTAATAAAGTCACATTTACTTTATGAAACAAGTGCACTTTATCTCATAAAGTCATTGTATAAAATTAAAACAAGAGGATACTTTATAAAAAGTCCCATTTACATAGCAGTCACTTTAAACTTTATAAAACAACATTACAAAGTGAAGTAGCCTAACTAGTGTATGGTCAGTTCTGCATACAAGACAAAAACATGCAGAGTGTCTCCAGAGCTAAATCTCTAACAATCTCTCTTAGCGAGGGAGGTGCTCACTGCCATCATCAACAGGTCCTGTCCTCAAATCCATCACACTGTTCGCTGTAGGAGCTCCCTTTGAACCTGGAACCAACGCTACCACCTGCATTGAACTCGAATCTGAAGATAACCTTCTGGCAGCCACCCTGAACCCTGAGCTCCTAGGAGAATCAATTCCCCACTCTTGAGCATTGGTTCGCTCATGCTGACTGAGCCTCTTGCCAGTACTCAGTAGAGACTCCATCTCTTCCATCGGAACTTGAGACTGTACCCTTGGTGCCACTGCAGCCTTAGGAGCTTCCTGCTCCTCTGATTCATCAACTGTGGGTTGTGCACTGAACTTGTACAATTCATCGAATCGATCACCAATCAACTGTGGATCAATCAGTCCCGCTCTTTTCGAGTATATATAAACATGTCCCAGATCATCTTTATCTGAAAAAATGTATGTTGATTTTTCTGAGCAGCATCGAGAGCCATTCTCTTATGAGAATGGAGACACCTGGTCCAGGACTAGGGTGTGGACTCAACCTAGAGTTGAGGGACCATTCTGTTGAATGGGGATATTTGGTCCAGGACCAAGATATGGAACCAGTCCAGCACTGGGGAACTCAACCTTGAGTTGAGTGACCATTCTGTTGAATGGTGACATTTGGTTCGGGACCAGGATGTGGAACTAGTATAGCATTGGGGGACTCAGCCTAGCGCTGAGTGGCCATTCTTTGAATGGAGGGACCTGGTCAGTTACCAGGAATTTACCTAGTCCGGGACTAGGTACTCAACTCGGGGTTGAGGGCCATTCTCCGGGAGAATTGAGACACTTGGTCTGTTACCAAGTTTTGACCTAGTGCCAAATTATGCAGCCTATGGCTAAGGCACTTGGTTTGTTACCAGGATGACACTATAAGCCCTAGACCGGGTCTAGGCATGTGTGGCACTCTGACCCTCGATTAGTGGGATTTGTGATATTCTCCAAGGCTTAGCTACCCTCGGTTAAGACACCTTAGTATCCAATCTTGGTGTCACACACATTAGTAATTCTCTTTGTTTATGATGATGTACTTTGAGTGGGGATGAAGGACCATCTTGACCACTTGTTTTGACCACAGGGCACTTGAAGAAGGCTAAAGCAAAAGTCTAAAATACATAAGGACCCTTGTACCACTAAGGTGTCAAAGTGAAAGTGCAAAATGACCTTTAGTACCACTAAAGGTAAAAGTCAAGGGACAAAAAAATAAAATAATAATATTTTGTTCTTTTGAGTTTTGGTCCACTTACAGGTGACCCAAAGGATATAAAAGAAAATCAATTCATTTCATTATTACACACACTTGCTCTCACAGGTACAACTTCTCCATCGAAAGAAATCACTGGTTACTGAAGAGAAGGAAGATTGATGTGATGCCCTAGCATCGATGAGTCTACCTAGGGCATTCACTCTTGTTTTGTAAAAATCCTAAACTAGGGTTTTATCCTTTTTGCAGCAGCAAACACCAACTAGGGTTTTACCCTATTCTTCTTCTCCTTCACAGCTGGTTCACCATCTTCATGAGCAACCACCAGTCTTCAACAAGCATCCTCTTTTCTCTTTCGGGTAGCTCTCAGACCTTCGGGAAGCCCCCTCTAAGGGCTCGACCCCTTCTGCTATCACTTCGGGCAGCCATAAGGCTAGCTCGTGAGGGCTGTCGAGTTCCCACAAAACCCTCGGGCAGCCAATAGGCCAGCCCGAGAGGGTTCAGGGTCTGTACAGATCCTCGGGGAGCCATAAGGCTAGCTCGTGAGGGTTGCCGACCACCCTTAGGCAGTCTACAGACTAGCCCGGAGGGTGGCGGGTTTGCACCAGACCCTCGGGTAGTCCACAGACTGACATAGCATGGCTCGGGCAACCCACAGACCAGCCCCGCATGTTCTGGGCAGACAGATCTGCCCTACAGGCAGCAGAACGGGACACAACAACATTCAGGCAACAGGTACAGGAAGGTGAGCAGAGGATCCAGGCAGGGCTTAGGCAGGATAAAACAGATCTGGGCAGGTAGAGAAGAAATTCAGGTAGTCTGATCTCTCCGGGCAGAGAGAGAAAATTAGAGCAGAAAGCCCTAATTCGGTAAAAAGCCTAATTTGGCATTTTTTGTGTAAAAGATTATCTTCTGTGTAATTGTGGATATGTGGTACAAACCCAGTTAGAGTTTGAGAATTCTTGAAGAACTCAGTTATCTCATTTACGAGATGAATTCCTAATGCTTTTGGGGTATTTGTCCTTTAAAGGTTTCCCCAGTGAAAAACTCTTGTGTTCAATGTGTTGATGTGTTGAAATTGTTTTACTGCACTTGTCATTTGTTATCAGTTAGTTTGCAAATTTTTTAAAGTATTCATGCTAATGCTAAAATTCAATAATGTACACGTCCCCTCCGGAACAATGTCGAATACCCTACATCTTCTAAGGCTGAGACCGAGAGCAAGTTTACCCTCATCCCTGGAACAAAGAGGACCCCATCCTGATCAATGTATCCTCCATGACTAAGTTGTAATTTGACTTTTCTAACTCCTCGCACTGCACATGCATGCACATGCAATGAACCAATTAGGAATAGTCTCAGAAATGATACGCAATATATGCCATATTTCGGTCATATGACGTGAGGCTCCACTGTCAACATACCAAGTACTATTCTGAACTACTCCATTGTCGTCGACACTAGAAATAAGGGAGAACAACGAAAACTCCTCGAATCTTCTCGCAAAGACCTCTTCTTCTGCTGTAGCTGTAACAATTGTATCTTACTCCTTCTTCTTCTTAGGACACTGAGAAGTAAAGTGTCCATATTGGCTGCAAGCAAAACATCGAACTTTGCTCAAGTCCTTCTTGGACTTCTTCTTGCTCTTAGCAAAAAGAGCAACATTCTCTTCATTAGCACCCTCCTTTTGTCCACTGCCTTGAGATCCTTCCCGAATCTCCTTTTGAGTGAAATCATCCCATAATTTGCTCCATTCTGGAAGGTTTTCTCCAGCAACCACACACTTCACAAAGACTTCCCATTCCTTAGTGAAGCCTTTCAAGGCTATCCTCATTAACTCAGAATCAGAAATGACTTCTCCAACTGCAGCTAGCTCATCTTTTATCTGGGCACCTGGGTAAGAAAAGATGCTACACCCTCACCCTTGGCCCACTTGGTCCCTGCAATTTTGCCTTGAGAGCCATTACCAGGTTCTCACTCTTAGCTTCATACAAGCCTTTCAATGTAGTCCACATTTCATAAGCAGTCTTCTTGTTAGCTACATGTGGAATATTATACCATCCAGAATCAACCTTTGGGCTTTGGCCTCTTTTTACCTCATGCATATCCAAAGCAATAGGATCAGTATTAGGAGGAGTTACCACGGTGCTAACTATGATTCATAGTTTGTTTTCCTTGAGAATAGCAGTCATCCTGACTTTCCACTGCAAGTAGTTGGACATACCATCCAACCGATTCTCATATCTAATACAAGTAGCCATCTCTGCTATCAAAGAAAATAATAGACCACCAAAAGAACAATAGCTTCACTCTCCCCCACCACCTGCAAGTCACATCTAGATAAGGTCTTCCAGTATACAAGTTGTTAAAAAAACACAACAAGAACCCTTGCCCAACAACTCAACACTACTGCTGTACCCACAATCAGCTGTAAACACAGAGCCTTAGCTCTAATACCATGTAGAAATATTGACAAAAATTTCAGACTTTTGTCAAACACTTAGTATACCCAGATTTCAGACTTAAAACTTAGCATTAATAAAAAACACCTCTCATGCATTTAAATCAATCACCCAACAAGCTGAAACACTGAAACTAATTCTGTAGCAGCGGAAAATCACATAAAAAAACAGCAGACTAATAAACCCATAAAACAACAGAAATTTGGTCAATGTGACTCTGGAAAAACCCCACCCCGTGGAAAACCACTCCAAGAGAAATTTTATTGCAGCATTTATCAAGCATAAAATTAATTTACAGTAGCTTTTATTTCGGCATTAAATGACTGTACCAGATTCCTCGATTTTCGTGCCCATCTGATAGTATGGCCTATACGGACTGTACGGATTTGTACAGACTGAACAACTTTTCGTGCCGAGAAATTTTTCCTCGAAATTTGTCCCACTGCTGTATCGTACGGACTATACAGAACAATACAACTTAGCATAATCAAATGTCTTGGAAAACGTGTCGAGTTCCTTGGGATTTGTGCACTCAAGAATTTTTTCTCCTTGGGATTTGTGCACTCGAGAATTTTTTCTCCTTGGGATTTGTGCACTCGAGAATTTTTTCTCCTTGGGATTTGTGCCCACTTGAGAAAAATTGCGGGTCCCTCTCTTTCTGCAAATAACTCAGCCAAATGCTCACTCTTGGAAATGCTTTCCTTCAAGTTGTCTTGCACACTACCCTAGGCTCTCTCGTATAACTTGAGAGTGACTTTTCACCTTCCCTGTTCCCTAAATCCAAAGGCCAAGATTAAATCTTGCCTTTTCAAGATCAAGGGTTGAGAAACTCCCCCCCCAAAAGTGGTTACATTTAATTTTAATATAGTTACATTTACTTGATGAACTAAGTGCACTTTATCATAAAGTCACTTTATAAAATTAAAACAAGGGAATACTTTATAAAAAGTCCCATTTACATAAGAGTCACTTTAAACTTTATAAAACAACATTACAAAGTAAAGTAGCCTAGCTAGTGCATGGTTACTGCTGCATACAAGACAAAAACATGCGGAGTGCCTTCAGAGCTATATCTCTAACAGATTCATGTTTGTTACTTTAGGCAGTTTTATTTTGTGACGATAATAAAAGATTTTTGTGAGTATACACCAGCACTCTAGTTGCAATGGTTGTAAATTTAAGTTCCCTCCTGAATTGGTTTGCATTGTTAGGACGTGGTGCTATTGATTCTATAGTGTTCAATAGTTATCGACACAGTTAAATTGAAGTGTTACTAAATTAAAATAAAGACTGGTCTAAATAGGTCAGTCTTAGAATCTCTCTAATTGGTGGTGACAAGGCTAGGCCAGAAAAAGACGCGCAGTTTTTGAATTGTGACCGGTGTTTGATAATTATTAATGAGGCATTTTGATAATTGGATAAGCATAAAGATCAATTTAAAGAAAGTGAAGGCTTTGAATTTGCTAGGTTCAAATAAGATTCTTCAAGTGTTTGGATTAGCTGTAGAGGTCAATTTGATGAGGAAAGTTAAGAACATGGTTCAAATTTATATGTATGAAAGCTACAGTTTCCTTAGATGATTAATATTTATGAGACATGCTCTTTAATGTGCAAAAAAATTACAAGTTTATGCTTTTCAGTTTTTTGTGATCATTGCCTTGTGTTCTAAAGTTCACATCAACATGTGCAGGGCCTATTGCCTGAGGCATACAAAATATATTGCTTAGCAGACTGACAGTACCTATTTGCTTATTGTCACGTACCCACCCCTCATCTCAACGATGGGGAGGACGCGACCAACACACTGCTGCTGTCAAACGGGCAAAATAGTCCCTTGAACATAAAAACAAAAAACATGCATTGGTTTAAAACATAACAGATGCATAAATCATTAACATGCATAAAACATGAATATACACGGATGCATAGTGCATTCTGTAGCGGAAGCAAAACTCATTCGCTCAAACATTCAAACATTGAACATGCTCATTTTAATTCATAAAACAAATAGTTTGCAGAGATTAAGCACACGAATAAAAGTAAATACTTATCTTGTAATTGCGCTGTCTCGCAACTAGCTACGTCGCTGCAACGTTCCACCCAACCATAGGCCAGTGTGCTCATAAATTTCTTAGCACCACCGCCACCCCCGAGTTGGGTATGATTCCACAAGGAACTAAGGAACAACATGCTCATACACATAGCCGAATACATATCAAACCCAGCCAAGCCAAAAATACATTTGGGTTTATTAGGCTACTAGGGAACAAGCCAATAGCATAAGGGTCCCTTGGACTTACTCAGCCAAGCCAACAATCACACCCAAAACACTGTCATACCCTCTAACAGACGGGTCTCTTGGACTTACTCAGCCAAGCAAACACTTTGCATCAAACACACAGTCAACCAATTAATCAAAACACAGCCACACACAACTGCTGGATATGAGCAAAACGTTTATGGGAAACCAAAACAAAATGGATGAGGGGAACAACACCCTGAAACATCAAATACGCTTTTAGGAAACGTTCTTGTGCAGATCCGGCCACCATAAACCCCCAAATCGAAATCTGATCTCAGAAAACGTCTCTAAGCATTGCCGGAACAAAAACGACCATCATTCACACCCAAAACAGGAGATCTTGGTTCCTTGACCACTGAGAAACACAAAAATTAATTTATGGGCATGGAACAGTGAGGAAAACATCAGGAAATCATGGGGAAAACGCCCAACAAGCTCAGCTGCCTGAGGAAGACCAAAAACGACCTCTTGAAACCCCCAAAACGTGAATCACTGCTGCACATTCACTGAACAAAACAAAAACGGGATTTCCCAGCTACGGCAATGAGGAAAACCACAACAAAAACGCCCAGGGAGGATCTCAGCCACTGAGCATTGCCCCAAATTGAATTCCCCATCATGGGAAAAATGAAGGAAACCACAAAAACGTGAGGGAGAATGCCCCAACTATCTCTAGCTGCGTGAGGAAGCAAACACATGGGTGAATAATGGCTTGGGAAGGCATTTCCCAGCATTTACTTGCCCAAGAAGCCAAAAAAACGTTTTTCCAAAATTGGGTAACTCTTCAAATTCGAATTTGACCCCCATACCTTTCCCATCCCAAGGCAATAACTTCCTTCACCAATTTTAGATGACTGGGCATAAAAGACCAAAATGGTGGTTGACAACTTGATGGGTTTTCCCTTTGACATTTGGCCTTTTTCCCATAGGATCAAAGGTTTGAATAATTTCCCCTCCCTATTATTTGTGAAATCATGCCCCCATTTCTTTAACGTTGCGACGCGTAGCTAGTCGTGGTATTTTATTATTGTAGCATTTTACATGGCGTCTCAAACACATTGTGCCTGGCTAGCACATAAACCATCGGCATCGATTTTAATCGCCGATACATAAGACACTAAATCCATGGTGGGACCATTGCCTTGAGCTCCACACCATGATTTAATGCAATATTTACATCCTATGCAATTTAATACCATGGGGTCAAAACCGGGGTGTTACACTTATTTTAAGCTTGAAAGCCAGCAAACTTGATCTAAATTCTATTTGGCTCTGTTTCCTTCCTTGCATCATTTTTCAGCTCGTCCAATGTTTGTCCACCACATACCCTGTTGGTCTGCTTGGTTTGCTCAGTCTTGCCTGCTGTCACAAGAGATTGGGCTTTGTTTGCCATAGTGAATGGAATGATAGTGCCTCAATACCTCATCCATGTCTCATCACTAAAAATGATTTTGCAACCCTGAGGCTATCAATTTCATTTCATATCTGGTTGTCTCTATTCAATAATCTCATATCTGTACCTCCTCATTGTCAATTTCAGGCCATTTCTGTGTGCCTTCTCAAGCTGAATCCAAATGTAAATTAGAAATTTAGAACCAAACTGATAAAGAATGCTGAATGGAAGAAGGTCATTTGTGAGGTCCTCCTGATAAAGCATGGACCATATCTTGGTGTCCACTATGCCATAATTGTCCTTTGGCAGAGCTGTTCTCCAAGCAAACAGTTTTGTGATGTAGAGAAGAAATGTGATCTTGTGATCTTTCCTACACCTTCTTTGCTACCTGATGTAGAGAAGAAATGTGATCTTGTGATCTTTCCTACACCTTCTTTGCTACCTTTGCACTCCCACAAAGTATGCTTGACTGATGCTACTACTGCAGAGTATGTTCTCTCCATCAGAGTTGCAAGTGACTGTTTTTTGTATTCACCGACCATATTTCTTGAAGGATTGTCCTTACACATTCAGCAGGCCTTTTGCCTCTGCCTTTGATTTGCAGACAGCCTGCAAACTTTATAGCTAGTTCTCCTAGGGATCTGCAGTTCCCTACTTGTCATTGCTCTATTCTACAATCTTAGAAAGCTGGATTTTGTAGAACTTTGGGCATGTTTGGTAATAGTACCCATTGGGGAATGCTTGATCTTTCAAACTTGGAATGTAAGTGTTTGCGTGGAATTTAGTTGGATAAAATCCGCCACATAATATGGGGGTGAGAGAACAGCTGCTTTATATTTCCTTGTCTGTTTGCCCTCTCTACTATTCTGGAGTCTTGACAAAGAGGATATCCCTTTTTTGTTCATAAACTTTCTTCTAAGAAAGAGAATATGACCTAATAGTTTATTTTCTTGGTTCAAAACTTTGATATAACAAGGTTTGAATTATGTTATGTTGGCCCCTTATGTTATCTTTAATGTTCCACCAAGTTTCCGGGAAGCAGGAGTGGGGAAATGCATCCCAAATTTCAGGGAACATCATAGTTGACGTTGGGGTCTTCAACATAAGGGACTCTTCCCGAAATACTAAAAAAATTAAATTAGAATTAGACTATCACCATTGCATTTCTCATTATGTTTAGAAAATTGAAAAATCAGAAGCTATTGTCTTATAAATCTAAGTGTTAGTATAAGTTGATAACTCGTAACAAGTTTACAGCATATATAAAGTGAAAATGTAAAATACAATCATACTGAAATGAAAACTGTGACTTTTGATTCAATATATTAAGATTCAAAATTTAAATGTCAGAGGACTTAAAGAGTCAAGTCTCCAGCAATGTCTCTAACTTAACTCTGTCCCGCTGCAATGTCTCCACTATTTACTGTCCAGGGTCCTCACCTGTTGAACACTTAAGTAGCCGCGAGTTGAAGGCTACTGAAGGCTTTGGCTAACACACAGCCCACATGCTCAAGCTTGAAGTTGCCATAACTCAGACAGGTAACGGGCTTAGGACCTTGGTCTCACATGGGTTGAGGTAAACTGGACCCTCTGACATGGCAACAATCTCACACCACTTGCCATTTCACACGACAACACAGCAACACATTGTCGACCCCTTTCACTCAGCCATGATAGAGACAAAGGGGGCGTGGGAGCATCTGATTTGGGGAGGGAATGCTCCCCTTCTGAGTTTCTGTGTGTTTTCCTCAAAAGGGAATGTTTAGGAACGTCCCCAATGGAGTACCTGTGTTTGGGGAGCATGGGTATGCATTCCCGTGTAACACTGGTTATCTCCATCTTACTGGAGAAAGTTACCTGCCTCTTGCTGGGCTGTTTAAATTCTCTGTAGGACATATAAGGCTTCAACTTTGAAATTGTTTGCTGGTAATATAAATTCCTCATGTCTCATATTATCCCAGAGGCCCCCAGGTTCGTTCACTTGCTGTATCCTATCTTACAAAACAAATACCTTGGTTCATCCACTTCAATGCGGCTCACAGTCCATTTTTGTTGCTAGTACCTTTCCTTTGGTTGAAAGGTTGCATATTTTCTGAACCTACTCGATTCTTGGATTGAATATATAAGTTCCAAGCCAACTGAGGCATTCATCTGTGTCCGTCCCTCTTCGCTTTTGAGGAATTTCCTTATGATCTGAACCAGTTTTTATAGCTTACCTGGGAGGGGAACCTACATTCGGATTAGTACACATGTATGTTTTGTTTTAACTAGTAAAAAGAAATTTCAAATTCCATGTTGTGGAATTTAAAAAAAACAGGGCACATAGAAGCTATGGAAGGTAAGTGGGAGCATTTATGTGTTGACTATAAATACTATTGTTTTTCTTACATTGAAAATATAGATCAAAATATATGCTGTCATTTTTGTTGCTGCTAAATAAATACCTTCTGTCTGGATTGTTTCAAATTGTTTTATATAATCTGTCAAAAATTTTCTTCTGGATGCAGCCAAAACGATGGTCCTTCAATTCACAGACAGTATTGAAAAGCAGTGAACAGTCTTCAAGGTAGTTTATAATCTAAATTTCTAGCATTTCTTCCTTTTGATTTTGACTGAAATTTGGTCATTTTTCATAGTGGGAGTTCTGATGGAGGTTGTCCGTGTTAGGCTTTACCAACTCTTTAGATAATGATACAAGGTTTTGTATGGAATGATCTGTCGGATAGAAAATGTTTTGATTGGGAAACATGTTCCTTGTGAATTAATATATTTACTAATTTAACTAATTTCGGAGTAGATATTCTACCAGAAAACTTTTCTGGTATTTGGAGAGGATGATTCTTTAGCTGCAGTAACTTAAAAGCATGGTCCTTTTTGGGTTGCAGGATGCCTACAATGACTGAAGATATTTTAGGAGTTGAAAATGCAGGTGAACAGGATGAAACGATCAAGCCCCCAGAGAGGTCATTCTGGGCCAAATATGTAAGTGGCCTACCCTATATCACTATATCAATTTTTTTTTTCTTAACATAACGAATGTCTAATAGAACTGCCAAGTTCGCTTTTGTGTAGTTGCAGCTTATGGGTGGAGATATTTAGATCTGCTTCCAAGGTTAACACTCCAAAATGTTTCCTTGCAGTGGATGTACCTTGTCCCATTGGGTTTGATTGTTATGAATGCCGTAACTCAGGCAATGAATATACCAGAGGAACAGGCTGCAGGACAAGCACCAGCGGGACAAACTTCTATGCAAGCACCACAGCGAATAACGAATTCAGGAGCTCGTAGGAGGTGATTGAATGGTTGGCAATTTGATCCATGAGCGAAGTCCCACTAAATCAGGATTCTGTTCTTTAAGCTTAAGATTGGTTTTAGTTGAAAGGATCAAGAGCATGTACTTTTTTCAGGCTGAAGCCAAATCTAAAGTGACAAAATGACCAAGTGTTGAGATAACTATTTCAATTACATTCTTCTTGTTTTTCTTACATCTCCAGAACTAGCTTGCATTCATATCAAGGTGCTCATTCACTAGAACCACAAAACATAGCACTAAATTTTTGAACCATGTTGTAGCAATGTTTCATACCATTATTTAGAGCACATGTGGGACAGTAGGCTTCTTGCATCGGGTCAGCATAATCTGATCATACCAGTGGAGGTGGTGGGGCATTGACTTTATCATTTTTCAGTACAAGGAACGATCCACATAACGCCAAATTACCAGATAGTGAACTTCGAAACTATCACGCGATTGGCCAATAAAGGCTACATTAGCTGTGCCAGAATTCTTCCACTGTAAATTCAGAAAATTAAATACCAATTGCTGGAGTCACTAAAATATATAATCAAGAGAGCGCTTTTCTCTTTCACGCCCTACATCTGTATGTCATATACAATTAGGAGCAAAAATGTGATGAAGACATTAATATGGTCTCATGATTGACACGATAACTGTATTTAGAGGCATATTCTACAGCTTGTGGGCGGGGGAGATCTTGAACTTGTCTAAAGTTGGTGGAAAAGAATTGATCTGAACAGAGCAAAATTATGGAGACAAAAACGTGGAATGTAAAACCTAATAAGTGTACGTTTGCTAATAATAACATGCATAAATACATAAATACATTAGCATACATCCCATTATATATTGGTGTGTGGTGTTTTCATTATGCGTTGGCCATATGTGTCTTGCCTTATAACGACAACGAGGTGGGGCACGTGCTAGTCTCAATTTTGCCTTCCCTTACTATGTTCTAGATATGTAATTGTGGTCTTCCATATAATGTCCACTCCAATGATAGGGTCCATTTGTGAGCAGACTTTGGTCTTTGCCCTCCTGGGTTGCATGTTTGGCTGTTAGACAGTTTGGGTAACCCATCTGGGTCACACTCCCTTTCTAAATTAACTCCTTTTCAGGGCTCATGCACTAGTGGGGCTTCGTTAGTTGAAGTTTGAACAGCCTCCCTTGTGTTCCCAAGCATCCCTAATTAGGGCATGCTCTTTGAGGTGTTTACTCAGTCAAACTTTCTTTTTTATTGAATGGCTTTGGTGTGTGATGTAGACCTTTTTTTGCCCTATATTTTGTGCTTGTGGTCCATGGTTTGCACTTTCTTACGGTTCGTGGTTTGCACTTTCTTGCGGTATATAGCGATGTTTTTTGGATATTTCCTATGTTATGGCTTTGCCCCTCATGGCACACAACCTGTGGGTTTATTAGTTTGATAAAGAATATCCATCCAACAAATGAGTAATAGTGGCCTATGCCCCCTTGAGTGTTCCCAACTCTATTTATGTCACTTCCTCTATTATTTTGAGAACACCCATCCAACAAATGAAATGAATGCAATGGTGGGTTATGTCCCTTGAATGTTCACAATTGTATTTATGTTTTCAACTCCTCAAAGTTTTCTAATCTCTTTTTCTTTTATTGCACAAAGAGTAGTGAGGTGCTCTACAGCCCAGTGTGGGGGAGATGTCACATAATGTAATTTTATGTTACTTAAAATAAAAATACTTAAACAAATTCATGACCACTCAAAATAAAAAATTAAAACCAAATGACCAAATAAAAAGTAAATAAAAAAACCATGTCGACTTATAAAATAAAAATTTAAAACCAACTAAAAAGTTATTAAAAAAATCCATGTTGACTTATATAATAAAAAAATAAAACCAGCATAGATCCATCGTAAAAACATGGATCTATCAAGCACTGAGAGATCAAATTTATTGAGGTGTAAATTTTTTCTGGCTGTGTAAAAAATTGAAGATTAAAAAAAATTACACCTCAAAAATTGGATCCCTATTGGTGTTTGATAGATCCGGGTTTAAGATGGATCTATGCTGGTGGCAAAAATTGTCTTCTTCCATATTCCATACTCGCGTGCTTACTAGAATTTGATGTCTCCAACAACCCTCCCCCTATTTGGAGGCTACCATAGTTGGTTTGGCTTAGGTGTTCCTTTGTTACACTGGTTGATTTGCTTGTGGTGTTTGGTTCAATGCCCAATTCACATTTGGTCATCATAACATCTCCAAGTATGTGGGTGAGGAGGTAGCCTTCTCATTTAAGGGAACACGAGTTGTACATGTATGCATTTACTTGTTTTAGTATTAGTTGTGTATGCTTGTTTGGTGCTTTTCTTTCATTATGTGTGTGAGAGAGAGAGAGAGCTAGTGTCCTTTTAATTGATGT
The DNA here is from genome assembly GCA_001517045.1 of Pseudotsuga menziesii. Lineage (NCBI taxonomy): Eukaryota > Viridiplantae > Streptophyta > Pinopsida > Pinales > Pinaceae > Pseudotsuga > Pseudotsuga menziesii. The sequence goes on along the minus strand of LPNX010861474.1, from coordinate 10,044 downwards.
CGGCAACTTGCAACATTTAAATCAGAATTGTTTGGCTAAGAAGCTCGAAGTTGAGGGTATCTATCCTGCATGGTGTCATTAGTCGTGCCATAAGCCCCAACCACAAACACAAGCACTAGCACAAGCAACACAAAAGGGAAAACATGTTGGGGATGTTGTTGACACGATAGGGCATTAATAACACCCCACTTTCATAGACTACAAAAACACTATTGACTATTTTGTTATATTTGGAAATAGAACTACCTAATTTCCTTTATGAGGATAAACAACTTCATAGGTACATGGAGTAGGATCTCAACTCATGTTGACTGCATTGCTGTTTGTTTCTCCTCTAAAGCCCAAGCATTTAACATATAGTAGGTTTCCAACTCTTTTTTATTGCATCGCTGTTTGTTCCTTTTCCTCTAAAAGCCCAAGTGGCTTTTTGTAGAGAAGAGTAATATGGGAATTTAAATTTACAACTAGCTAAGGGATTTTGCCCATATAGAAGTTGAACAAACGTTAGGGATTTTACCCACATAAGAAGCATTAACCCTTTAACTCATGTGATGGAAATCACATGAGTTAAAGGGTTAATGCTTCTTATAATGCTTTTTGTATTTGCATTGTGTCGATGGGTTTGACTATTTTGCACATTTATTTAATATCTGTACACATAGAAGTTGAACAAACATTAAGTTTCTTTTAAATGTATTTGATCACATGAGTTAAAGGGTTAATGCTTTTTGTATTTGCATTGTGTCGCTGGGTTTGACTATTTTGCACATTTATTGAATATTCGTATTTATTTAATATCTGTACACATAGTAGTTGAGGGGGAATAAATTAACATTGTTTCTCTTTTTATATTTAACATTGTTTCTTTTTCCTTAATCTATCTTTTTGTAATAACCCTAACCAAAGTCACTCAAACCTTTATTGGACATTGAAATTAGTAACCAATCTCTAACTGATTTTCCCATCTTAAATTCTCCCAAAACTTTTTCAAATCTTAGTTATATTCTTCAAAAAATAGGTGATGATTCTAACTATCTTTAAAGTGCTCAAGCTTGGCCCCTTCCTTTAGTGTGGTAATTTACTCGGGCTACATTGGAGTGTTAACAAAGTTGAAATGTAAAAAATGATGTAGAATGCTATAAAATGGAAAGGAGATTGCAATATGATAAATGGAACTTTTAAAGGTATTTTTAGTGTGATGTTAACTTGGTAGGGCTAAAAGTGAAATAAAAGGGGCAAGGTTCTCACCACCACACGTTCTTCATTAGTCCTCCTAAACCGGCGTGCTCAAAGTTAAAGGAAAAGTAAAAGGCAAGCTCAAGGTTGTAAGCTATAAAATAGAATTGGCAAGTAGAATTGTGGTTATAGAAAGGGGAACTATTCAATCAGTTCAGATAAAATGGAGTTGGTAGTCAAGCATTTGTTATTGGAGAAGATAAGATTGTTAATGATAGTGGTGATAATTTGGTGAGGGTTTATGGAATACTTTAATGACAAAGCATAACATAGGGATGGATCCTTATAATTTGTGCACAATCTATGTAAATACTAATAATTTTTATCATTGACATTTGAAAATTAAAATGAAATATAATTGAGATTATAAAATTAAAATGAGGAAAATGAGTTTTGAATGGGATAACAAAATTTAATGAATATTGCCTGGGTGAGAAGTGACTTGACGATGCCGTACAGCATGAGTGGGCCTAATGGTTAAGAGCATGTGTTTCCTCTTAGGAGGTCACGGGTTCAAATCTAGAGGGGGTTAGTGTATGTACATCTCTATAGACTTTAGCAGTTAAATTGCTGCGCAGAGGGGGGTCCCTTGTCCCACAAACAAGGGGGTCTCATACACCAATTTGGTGTCTCGCTTGGCGGTGACCTTAAAAATAGATTATTATTAATATTATTATTAATACTTAATACTTTGACTTTGCCAAGATTAATATTCTCACAATATTTTGAGAAATAAATTCATAAAACAAAGTTAAAAAGAAGATTTTCAAGATTAGTTGCCATAAAACCCAACATAGCATGCTATGGATTTTAATTCCATATTTTTATTGTAGAAGTCCACTTTAAGATGGGGAAGAGAATTGACTTTACACTTGTGAGTGTAATTAATATTATGGATAAAAAGTACATTTAAACATGCTGGACTTCAAAAATTAAATGGAAAATATGTTATATAACCCTAAAGAAGCTTCGTAGATTCTTAGGGTTCGCTGGCTTTTATCAATGATTTGTGCAAAACTTATCCATTGTGGCATGTGTTGAGCATGGTTGTCATTGATGGCAAGCCATTAATGACAAATAAGTAAATAAAGGTTGATGACATGGCAAGAAAGACATTGGAGTCATGACATGGCAAGGACATTGGAGCCATGATATGTGTCAAATTTGTGAACCATTGATCTGCAAGAAAATGAGAGCAATTGAGAATAGAATTATGTAGTGGAATTATCAAAAGACAATGTACACTGAACAACACAAATTTGAGACAAATCCGATAAGAGTTAATGAGTTAATTACAACATTAATCTCCATTCATTAATTAGTAATACAATGGTGTTACAATACATAGGATTCAAATGCCATGGATAGGATTCAAATCTACCAACGCAGACTGACTATCTAGCTAACTCAGTGTGTCTAAATCACTGTTGGAGGCTCACTAGTCTAATTCCATATCTAAATCAGTTAATTGATGAGGTAGGTGAGAAAATGCGCCACTCTCCCTTCATGCATGCATAACTGGAGCTAGGTTGACTGAAAGTGATCTAACTCATTGTAAATGGAGGTTGACTCAGCATACCTGCTTACCAACTACAACCAACTGATGGAGGCTGCTAGTGGCACTCAGAGTGGGCTCCTATAACGTAAGGATTGACACCAATGGCACCAGTGGCACCAATATTCATGGTGGCACCAAAACTTTGAGGAACATTAAGGAACCTTAAGGGGCTATCTCCAAGCTTTGAGAAACATTAAGGAAACCCATATTAATAACATCAGTAGGTAGAAATCTTATTTCTATCCTTTTATATTGTTTTTATATATTAATAACATTAGTAAGTAGAAATCTTATTTCATCATTTTATATTGTTTTTTATATTTTCAATCTAAAATTTGATTCAAACTTGGTTGGGTGGTTTATCGGTATTCAAATTTATTACAACATAGTAAGTATTTTTTTATCAATTCTTTAGCTAGTAAGAATGTTTGTTTAGGCAATATTTACATTGGAATTGTGTCATTTTCAAATATTTTCCATGTTTTTCTCATAGTAATTAATGTCACTTCTAGAGCTTTACTATTTCAGAGGCAACTTAAGCAAACTACAATACGCTAATTTAAACCGATTTAAAAATTATAACATATACTCTTATAAGAGTTTTTTGGAAAAAATTTCAATTTTTTTTTTCAAGCAGAGACTTTGCTTATTTATAATCATTGCTTTAAGTCTTGTCAAGGATACGGTGGTCCGTTGGTGGGGCTAGATGGATTTCATTCCATCCATATGGGTTCAATTATTGCTTTAAGTCTTTTAGTATTCTCTGAGTAGAGAGATGGTTGTTAGATTAAAGAAATTCTGACACCCCATTTTTAAAGATTTTTTTGTAGTTAAAAAACTTTTATGGACTAAGGTGTTGATTTTGAGGACGATGTCTTTGGTT
>LPNX010861472.1:2270-16462 GCA_001517045.1 Pseudotsuga menziesii | reverse complement strand
TACTCTCTTTTTGTATATGCTTAGTCTCTCATTTGTAATTCTGTCAGTTTTCAGTTTTCTTTTATAAGTAGTGTAGTATTTAAGGGACTTTGGGATAAATTTATAGGAATAGAGAAAAACTATTAGAATAACGCTCCAAACATTTTTTTCCTTTGGTGTTACTGTCAACATTTTCCTTTGTTATAACATTTGTTAAATGTAGTTAGATATATATTTTTTTAATAATGAAAGAGGCTAAATGCCTATTTACTCTCTTTTTATATATGCGTCGTCTCTCACTTTTACTTATGTCTGTTTTATTTTATACATAGTGTAGTATTTAAGGGACTTTAGGATATATAGATAGGAATAGAGAAAAACTATGAGAAAAACAATCCAAACTCCTTATCCTTTGGTGTTAATGTCAATATTGTAATACACCAAATAATTATTAAATTGTTTAAGACTTTGATTATCTATTTTTATATAGTTTGACAAATAAAGTCAAAATGAATGGAATGGAATTATTATCATTATTAATTAAATAACCGAGAGGAATTGAAACTGAAGTAGTTCTTAAAAGAGTGTTTGTTGACCCACAAAGGGAAATGACAAATGGCAAAATCTGCTGAGTAAAAACTCAAGTGATGCAGGAGACCTCTTCCCCAAAATCAAGTCGGAATGCCTTGTGGAGCATTAATGAGCAGGTGGCTCATAAATGACCAAGTCCTATGCAAAATATTATAAAGTATGTTTCCATCGAGTAAGCAGAAGGCTTGCGATGGAGGGGAAATGATCTATTTAATGAAAAGCTAGAGATTGCGCATTGTTCAAAAATTTTCCTTGTGGTTCAACAAACATGCTCAAGGGTTCCAGAGCAACTAAATTTAGTTGTTCTAGGAGTTGGTTGGGATGAACGACATCTTCAATTTCATATTCCCATCAGTGGTGACAGGTTCTTTACTAAGTTATCTAATGCATTGGTCTTGTTATTTAAATTCTGAAAGTAGAATTTAAATCTGACTGCGCTATAAAACTATAAATATGCAAAAATGTTAATTAGTTTTTATTTTAGCATTTTATTTAATTTATAAACCTTTGTTACTATTTCAATTTTATTATGTATAGGATTTTAGGAATCACAAGTATTTTTCTATAAAGAAAATTATTTTTATTTTATATACAGTACCTCTATACACTGTCATAACCGTAGGTTAAATAGCTAGAACCAAGAGGCTTCTTATCACGATTTCATTTACAATAATTATTTTTAATCAAGTGATTAAACAATGTATTTATAATGGCAAATGAAGAAAACCCTTTATATTACAGATGAAACTTAAGCAAATCCAAAACAATAATTTAACTTAAAGATAAAATAATACAGTTATAACAAACTAAGAATCGAAATAGGAGTTCAATTAAGAGAGTCTTCAGTTTTTATAGTTCTTGGAACTGGTTTCCGACCAACCATTTCCGTATCCAAATCATAACTAACATTTAAGATATAAATAAAAAATTTATAATCAAATTCTAGATGGCCGAGTGTTGATATGTCAACTTAAATGAAAAAATATCCTATAATCTTCTGTTAAAAAACTGCGATGGATTTTCCAGTTGCAAGGAAATTACCAGACCCAATGTTTTGATGTTTAAGTTATCTTAAAATCATAAGGAGGATAGAAATCTCTTTTCTTCAAACTCTGAGCAGGGTAAACCTAGGAGCTCTTCCAATTGGCTTGCATATTAAATTGAGGCATACCTTGTTATGTAGATTAGATCCATCATTCAGTGAATGGAACTGTGGCATTTTTGGGTACATGCACACATGCATGCAAATGTTAGTTTTCTCTGAGGTATTTAAAACATGATTTTAGGATTAAAAGGTATATAGGAAAATATTTATCACCTTGAAATAGAGTAATGGACCACATAGGAGGAAGTAAACCTCGCCGCATGGCCCTTACGCTACCATCCATTCCTTTTAAAATTTTGTAAGGCTATCTGGGTAACCATTTCAAAAAATCCCAATATGTAACTCTACATAAATTATGAATTTAACTGTTAGCAAAGGAAAATTTATTTAAACCCCGAATCTTGTGTTTCCAATGAAATGCTTACCTATGGATAAATCTTGGGCCCTAATGGCAAGGCCAGAGATATTCTCGACTCATCAATCGATCAAGTAACCACTCATTTGGTCCTCTTTGCCTCACATGTCAAAACAAAGCATTATTATTATTTCCTACAATGTGAAATCAAACTAATATGTTTTGATAAAATAGACTTGGGCAGAGAGTTATACCTTCAACGAACACTCAAAGGGCCAATGGTTTTCTCCTCCAAGCTCTCCATTATTTTTCTTTCCCCCGCACAAACCGAAAACATAAGGTTCAGTCTTCCTTTGTTTCCTGCAAAAGTTCAAATAGAATAGAGTTTTCAAGTCTTAAACAAAATGATTACCTTTCCTTCCTACAAAACGCGTCATCCTAGGAAGCTCCTGCATCAAAGGCTGAAGGACAGTACACCTAGAGCTTTACACCTTACCACACCGAAGATGAGATAGCTAAGACTACTTAAAGGATAAAACTCAACTGAAACTTATAGCACAATGTAGTTGTTCGTTAACCGAGCAGATATCTAGCAGTCATGTCTGGAGGCAATTTAAAAGTAAATAGAGCACAACAACGCGATAAAGAAATCCAGAATGAAACCATCAAGTAACCACCAGAGGGAAACAGAGAACAAAAACCTCCATGACTGATTAACTGTACTGAACCCGACATAAAAAAAAGCTAATTTAGTTCTTTCAACACTGTGGATCGTGCACAGTAATGATGTAGGGCCAGGATCTACCTTCCCTTTTACGAAAATCATTTTAAAGCATGCCTTCAACATTAAATTGGCATGGTTATGCTATCAACTCACACACCATGGCTTAGGACAACGTTAGAAACATCATTTAAATCTCATCTTAACTCACAAGTTATAATCCATCGTCGTCGTCATCTTTAAAGAACCCTTAGGCGCATATCATAAACTTGGCATAGTATTGTAACATAGCCTTGTAACCCTTGTGAATCCGTTAAGTTGCATAACATACTTTAGCCTAAAGTGTTTCAGCATAATACTTTAACCTAGGGTGTTTCAACATAATACCTTAGCATAAGGTGTTGCAACATACTACTTTAGCAAAAGGTGTTTCATCATAGTACTTTAGCATAGGGTGTTGCAGCATAATACTTGAGCATAAGGTGTTGCAGCATAGTACTTTAGCATAAGGTGTTATGGCATAGTACTTTGGCATAGTATTTGCAAAGAAACAAATTGTAACATTAACATATCACCTTGTTGTAAAGCGATGATTCTGGAAGTGTCATAGTTGGATTTACTATAGGAGGGACCACAAGTCTTGTCTTCATATACAAAAGAACTTAAATTATAATTGTAACACACCTCAAAATCGCAAATAATTTTTTTTACATGCATTGTTTTTACCTGTCTTTTGCTAGCATATTACTCATGTTATAACTTATGTGGATTATTAATATCTTCATCATCTTTTTTATGTTAGGTTCTATTGATTGAGGCAATGGCCAAGTCCTTTTGAAACATTCAACCATGCCCATAGAGGTGATGTTCTCAGTTTACTTTCTTTTAAATTGATTAATTTTACTAGGGCCTTACTTGCCCTAAGGCTTGGGAGACTATCCATAGTCTTGATCCCAACCCTTATGTAATAAGTTTATCAAGTGTGAAATAAAGGCCTTAGACCTTACCATATCCTAAGCTATGGTATGTTTGTGATCCTCCCCTTAAGCACAATGGCTTTGGATTTGTCATGGTATATGGTATTAACCATCATATAAACCTTTGTTATAATAATATAAGTTTATCTTTTATGATGAAATGGTTTTTGTTTGGCATATCTTATACCATGGTTTGCGATGTTAAGGGTTCTTGGCATAAACGAAAGGTTTTGTATGATATATTTATGCTATGGTTTAAACTATATAACACATCATTTGAACCTTGATGTTATAACATGCATGCAATGATTTCGGGCCATGATTGCTCTAAACGTGGGTTAAAAGTGGTACTTGGTTGACTTTAAACATTGTCCTGGCTGCGAGTTGATAGCGCAACCAGGATCTTGAGCTGGCCCTACACCTTTATGCTAGGATTTTAAAGGTTTTTACAGGGTTATAACATGTTTTTGGATTTTCAGAACCCTTGTTATTGTACTGGTTGTTTTGGTTTTGAGCCGGCAAGATCCAAAGCTCTACTTCTATGGTAATGGTTGTGAAAAAAGGGTTTATGGTTTGATGTTGCATTAATGGAATTTTTCTTTTTAACCTTTCCAAGGTACTCTAGATCCTATGGATTCTTGAACGGTCTGCACTCCCTTGCTGGTGCTTCAACGCGGCTTGTCATTTCTTTGGCCATACAAAATTCCCGCTAACAGGTAAGAAAACCTTTGAAAAAAAGTCTTTGTAATTTACTTGATAATAAAATCCATGTTTATGAAGTTTTCTAATGTTATGGTTTTATGTTTAGAGGAAGAGGAGGATAAGGGTACTCCGAAGGAACCGACCCCTAGCCCTCTTTGCAATACACAAAGGTAAGGGTTTAATCATTCTCCCTCTTTTCGTTTTGTTAATAACATTTCAATTCTAACTGTAATCTAAAATTTTTATAGGTTGAAGGTGTTGGTGAGGGAGACGACATGGTCACCTCTTCCCAGGACTGCATTTTTAAACACCCAGGTATGCGTAAGTTTTTTTTTATGAATCAACCTTCTACTATGAACAATCGTCCTCAAAATAATGACTTGTCTAAACAATGTTTGTAGGGAATGTCGATACTAGCATGGGACGAGAGTGGAAAACACACCAGTTTGTTAAGATAAGTCCACCCTTTATTTAACAATGTTGTATACTAAAAATCCTTGGGGTTTACTTGGCAGAGTCTCTTGCGGCCACTTGCTTCGGAAATGTTTTGTTTTTTCATGCACTGTATTTTTTTTAAAGAAAAGAATACGGAAGCCATCCGAGATGGGATTAAAACCAATTCTGTGTATGTGATATTGATTAATATAAGCGATGACCCAGCCTAGGGTTTGTGCAATTTTCTATTAAGAGTTTTGTTTTTAATTTAATCTTGTATATTGTTTGTTTGAATTGAATGGCTTCCATCCTTCTATGGTATTACAGCCATGAACACAGTGGTTGATTCAATACTGCAATGCTGGCTTTGTATGTAAATATTGTGAAGTATGAAGTAGATGGTTTATTCATTGTATTATGTGATTAACCTTAGCATAAACGTTGGTAGCCAATAAATGGACTTACGGACATTTCTTTATTTACTTAGTGTTTGTTTTGGTTATTACGACCCATATGGTTTGCGATTACCTGTGAAGTAAATACAATATTTTGTTAAGGCTCGATTGCCATCAACGACGGGCTTTAATGTCGGTCCTTGGGAAACACAGATTTTCTTAGTGATTTGGTTTTGATATGGAAATCGTATCTGCAACAACTAGCGTATATGCTTAAGATTGTGTTGTGGGTTACTTATATATTTTAAGTTTACTAAACTTCTAGATTCGTGAAGGATTTCAATAGATTGGTTAAATCTTAGTTGTAACTATCATGTAGGTGACTGTTTGTATAGCCTCCATGCCGTAAAGGAATACTCAGCAATTGTAATCGATTGTGATTCTTAGTTTGTGGATCCTTAAATGGTCAGTTCATAATTTACTTAAGTTTAATTTACAAATGATTTTTTTTTTGGATCCTCAATCCGATTATAACTGTTTACTTGGATCCATAAGGATTGTTTATCATTTGCACTATATTCATTTTGTATGGGTTTAACATATGGGTTTATTTATGTAAGATTTGTTTTAAACGAATATAATATAGCTCTATGTTTGTAACTTTATTTATAATAGATCTACTCCATACATTAATAAAACCTTATACTTTTATGCTAAATTAATTCTAGATAAGCAAAGAACTAGGTTATATATTGTGACCGTATAAGCATATAATTTTGGTGCCTTAAAGATTGAAAAATATGATATAATTATAAAGGAAAAGAGTGTAGAGATACATTAACTAAATCTGTCACATAGGGAAGAATTAGGTATAAATCGATCACATATCCATTAAGCACAAATTTCGATTTTCAATATATAACGAATAAAAAGAAAAAAAATCCCAGCTCTGGTATGAATGCCTGATCTAAGAACTTTCCTAATTACCATTTAACATTTATAATCCAACATAAATGAATAAAAACTGATAGATGAATGTAGGATAATCTATGCATAATAGGTTTTACATTAATCATTCACATCTAGAATAAAACATTCTACTGTAGATTTAAAACATAGAATAAGAACCTGGCACCAATGCTAGGAAAACAAAAGTGGAAAAGTTGTTCCTCCCAACCAACTCCCAGAGAAACCAAGTTACATGCTCCAAAACCCCTGAGCATGTTCATTGAACCACAAGAGAAATTTCCTTCAATGTGCCATCTCTTCCATCCTCATATTTAATTCCCGTCCAATGCTAGCCTCCTGCTTGCTTATGGACATACTATTATATAGTATTTTGCCTAGGACTTGGTCATTTATGAGCCTTGTGCTCTTTAGCACTCAACTAGGAGTTGTGACCTGATTTTTGGGGATGTTGCCTCCTGCATATTGAGTTCTTACTTCGTGACTTCAACCACTTGTCTTTTCCTGTTGTGGGTCAACAAACACTCTTCAACAACTATTTCCACTTTTATCCCCTCTTCAGTATTATATTAATAAATATAATTCATTACAAATGTTTTATTTTTGACTTTTTGTCAAAAATAACAAATAAAGTATTTTTCAGCCAAAATTAACAATAAATTATTAATTTCAAGTGCATTACAATAATTATTTATGGAAAATGATAGAACTGAACTTACCAGTAATAAAAAGCTCTACGATATTTAAATAAAATAATGGCGTATTTTTTTGGGTTTGTGAGAAACATTCTCCTCTGTTATAACATTTGTTAAATGGTTAGATATACTTGTTTTAATATAAGATAGTTTCTTGTTGTTATTGTTAAAAAAAAATTAGTAAATTTAATTAAATGGAAAAAATATAATAAGATTTTAAGATAATAAAAATTCTAATATAAAATAAAATTAATATAAATTTTAGTATAAATATATAATTAATATAAATTTTATCTATAAATATATAGATTAAAATAAAAATAAATTTAAAAACGATTAATCTATTAAGCATTTCATTAATCATCATTTACATTATAGATTTTTTTTCAATTGAATTTTCTTTTAATGAAATATTTATCAAATCTTTTTTGTTTTAACTATTTTATGAAAAATAAATATATTTTATATTAAAGATGCCTAATATCAAATCCTCAAAATAAATTCATTCTAATTAAAAATTAACTTATATATTTATATATCCTCAAAATAAATTCATTCTAGAAAAAAATAAGTTATATATATATAATTCTTAATATATAATCAAATATTTAAATTTTACATTTTTTTAACAAAATCAAAATATTAACTAATTGAGATATTTTAAAAATTGAAATATTTATTTTTATATTTAAAATAAAATTTATGTTTTTTTGAACTTTACAAATTTTCCTTTTTATGATAAAAATTGTAAAACCTTAAAATATAATTTATTACTTTGGTGGTTAGGAAGAATGACTTATTATCTTTTCCACCCAAAGTTCACAACAAGTGTTGCGAGTGTTAAAAGAGATAATGGTTTCTTTGTTTGGCTGTACAAATTCCACCGAGACTATTCTTTGAGCATCGTAAAGTCAATTCAATACGGACATCTCACAGGCTTGGTAGAACGTCGTGAAAATAAAATTTATTTATTTTTTTGAATTTTTGAAAATTTTAATTTTATAAGTAAAAATTGAAGGAGGAATAGCTTGATATCTTCTCTACCCAAAGTTTAAGATATGATGCTCTTGTTTAACCCCATATAATGATTGAATGGAGTATATAATATGATCATACTTTGATTCTCATAAATAACCAATGTCATAATTTCTACACATTCCATCACCATTCTGACAATTAGAAGAGATAAAGCTTTCTTTGTTTGGTTGTACAAATTCCACCTAGGCCATTCATTGAGCATAGTAAAGTCAAGTCAATGTTCACATCTCATAGGCTTGGGAGAATACCGTGACAGAGATAACCTGTGGGGAAATTTCTCAAAAACATTATCGATACTTACTCGTGTGGTAGCAATTCATTCTGACAATGTTATCCTATGTCGTGTGGGTTGGCATCTCTGGATGGGAAAATATTTGAATGATAAAGCTTCCCTGGATGGAAAAATATTTAGTGGGATTTTGTGGCTAGAAAAGATAAAGCTTAAGCTTTCTTTGTTTGGTGGGCCCCAGTAAACTCAACTCAAGTCAATACGAATAGATGAAATACTTTGGAGGGTGTTAGACTCTGAGGAGGTCAAGTCAATACCAATGGATGAAAAGCTAGGAGTAGGGTTGGAATTTTATTTCATTTCTGTTTTGAGTTAAAAAATATATTGAACTTAAAATTCATTTCTTAATAAAATTTTAATAAAAATTTAAACAAGCATAATATTATTTTTTAGTATATACTTAAAAGAATCTAACAAAATTAAAATGGCACAAATAATATCCACTAACATTATGCAATTTATGGTCATGTTTTTGTTGATCCCGAGTCGGTTGATATCTCCTCTAGAAGGAGACCTAATGTTTCAGTGAGAAAGCCAAAGAAATAGGGAAATGCTCTTGCCAACCGCCCCCCTTTCTGAGGAAACAGAGGAAATTGCCTCTATTTTCCTAAACCTTCAAATTTCTTTCCTTTTTGACAAAGGCCTCCCAAAGGCTATGGGTTCCTCATCCTTCGATTATTCCCAGGCTCTTAAATATTTGATAGCCCCCCCTCAGTGCCCAAATGGTCCTTGTGTCCTTTAATATCAGCGGGTTAGGTAGTGGACCCAAAAGAGCTTCCCTTAAGTGTTTTTTAGATAGGACTAAGCCATGTGTTTCATTGCTTCAAGAGATTATGACAGATGGGGTCTCGGTGTGTGATTACTTTTTGAAAATGATGTCGACTTGGCATGTTTCATATTGGGACTCTTGTAGAATGTTAGGGGTTACGTTGGTGGCATGGAACCCCCAAGTGGCAAGCTTCAAAGCCTATTTGTCCAAGGTGGGTAGTTTGGTGGAAGGTCAATTACTAGGTTACAAGAGGGTTATCAGAGTTCTTAATATGTATGCTCCCTATAGCAGCAGATTGGAGTATTGGGAAATTGTTTTTGAATATGGCATCATGGATGATAGATCTCTCATAGTGGCAAGGGATTTTAACCTTACTTTATCCCAGGATGAAGTCTTGGGGGATGGAAAGATTTATGATCCCATTGCAGTGTTTTTTAAGACCAAGATGGAAGAGAAGAATTTGATTGATATAGTGTCGAATGTGATGTGCCCCACCCGGTCAAATGGAAGATGTGGAGCTGCGGGGTTAGTGAAGCGGTTGGATTGATTCCTCATGTTTAAGGATCTTTGTGATTTTTTTGGAAATTATAGAACGTAGTCCCATTCGTTGGGATTTTCAAACCATAAGGCGATTCTCGTACAAAATGACTTTGACAAGAGTAGGGTTAAATACCCTTTCAAATTTAATCCTATTTGTCTTGAGGATAAAATTTTCTATGACTTTGTTAGAGAAAAGCGGTCTTCATGGTCGGGCCTTAACTTTTCATCAAAACTTTATGGGTTGACTGAAAAATTGAAAAAAATGAAGTTTGAAGTCCAAATATGAGAAAACTTGACAGGCTAAAGATTGTAAGAAGTTGGAAGAAATAGAAGCTGAAATTCAGTCTCTCTTCAGAGTGGTCAGCGAGTTTTTTTTCTCATTTGACAGGAAGAAGAGACTCTATGAGCTAGAAGCCAACCGTGGTATTTTGCTTAAACAAAGGGAAGAAACTCGGTGTCAGAAAATATAGCGATTTGGATAAAATTAGGGGACAATAACTTGAAGTGTTTCCATAGATTTGCAAACCAGCGAAGGATTACTAATACAGTTTGGGCGATTAATTCTGATGAAGGTGAAGTTTGCTCTGATCAGTATTCTATCCGAAAGGTTGTTGTTGATCATTTTAATGCTCAATTCGATCACCTTGTGGTATAAATATCTTAGAATAGCTTTCAACTCTGCAGAATTTTACTCATATGTTTACTAAAGAATACTATGTAGCTATTGATAAACCAGTGAATACTGATGAGGTTGCTCATACTTTGTCAATGTTCAGGCAGGACAAGGGTCCTGGTCCCGATGGTTTGACCATATAATTCTTCACACATTTTTTTGATGTTTTTGGCTAGGAAATCATAGTGGCGATGGAAGAGGCTAGGTCCCAAAGAAAATCAAAGATTCCTTGAACTCTACATTCCTCAATCTAATCCCTCAGAAGGATCTTCCGAATCCCATCAACGAATTTTGGCCAATATATTTAGGAAACGCGCTTTACAAACTTATCGCTAAATTAATAGCTGAAATGATGAAGCTGTTTCTGGGAAAGTTTATTTCTGCTGAACAATTTTCTTTCTTACCAGAAAGACAAACCACAAATGTAGCAAAGTTGGCCCAAGAATGTTTACATTCTACCAAAGCATGTAAAAAGACAGCTTTCTTTCTAAAATTGGACCTAATGAAGTCCTACGACTGTGTGGATTAGTCTTATCTCATACTGATTCTGGTGCAAATCGAATTGTCCTCTAACTTGGTCGAATGGATTATGAGTGCTGTCACTTCGGTTCAGTATGCGGTGTTGGTCAATGGTGTGCCTTCTGAAACCTTTAAGGGTTACAGAGGTTTCAGGCAAGGTTGTCCTCTCTCACCTTACCTATTCATTTTAGCTATTGAAGGGATTATCCTCCTTATCAGTCAATAAAAATCTCAAAATCTTCTCTTGGGGTTTAATGTGGCTAGAGGGTTGTCTGTCACCCATATTCTATTTGTCGACTATGTGCTCATTATCGGCGGTGGTTCATTGGAATAATGGAAATTTCTATAGTCTTTATTATTATGCTTCTGTAAAGCTTCTGGTCTAGAGGTAAGCTCAAAACAATCCTTTCTCCAATACTCTTGTATGGATTAAGTATTAAAAGATTGGTTGTTAAATTTATTCCCCTTTAATTCAGGTCCTATTGAGGAAGGATTTAAATATTTGGGCTTTGTCATTCAGCCAAATGGTTATGGACCAAAAGATTGGGAGTGGATGATGAAGCGTGTTTCTAGGAATATTAATAGTTGGGCCTTCTATTACTTATCTCTCGGAGGAAAAATGGTTTTGATTGAGTTAGTTTTACAAGGGATTCATGTGTACTAGATGACTTTATTCTCTATTCCAGCTTCAATCTTTTCAAGAATGAGAGAAAAACTCTTCCATTTGCTATGGTCAAGATCTTCGGAGACTAGGAAATTTCACCTAGTTGCATGGGATAAATTATGTATCCCTCGTGATACGGGTGGTTGGGGCTTTAAACAGCTAAGACACTTCAATGCTGCCTTATGCGCCAAATCGATGTGGAGATGTTTGTTTGGAATAGGTTTATGGGGAAATATGATAAAGGAAAAATATTTCAAAGGGATGGATTCAATCTTTTGGATCTGAAATCGATTTGGTGTAAAGTCGGGTGTTTCAACCATTTGGAAAAGTCTTGTAAGAAGTATTACTTTTATATCAAACACTCTAAGATCTCAAGTAGGTAGTGGTATCCAAATAAATCTAGGTATTGATCCGATATGTTGGATGGGGTATGATTCTATAAATAAACATGATCTGGTGATAGACCTACATCGTAAGAATCTTTTTGTGTTGAAGGACATTCAAAGAGATTCCGGTTTAAATTATTGGGCCGATTCTTTGGAGTTGGGTTTGATAGGTAGGTTTGTCGAAGAATGGGATCGTTACATTTCACCCCTGAACCATGGAAATATCACTCATTTTTATTCTGACAACAAGCTGGTTTGGTCTTTCAATCCTAGAGATTGTAAAGTGACATCCAAGCTAGAATATCGCTCTATTATTTCTATGCATTCATCAGACGTGTCTTAATGGTGGTCGACTTGTTTGTGGAAAGGAGAGATGCCTTTAAAAGTCAAGCTCTTTATGTGGTTGGTTCTGAACAATAAAATTCTGACTTGGGAGACATTGCAGAATAGGTGATAAAAGGATGGTTAAAAGCGGGTAGGGGCACTAACACTTGAGCGGAAGTAATTGGCCTCTGGAGTAGACTCTTTGTGGTAAAATTATGATGGATTGAAAGAAATCCATGTATTGGGTGACTCTCAAGTGATAATAGATTGGGTAATGGAAAAATCTCAAGTATTGTCCTTGGAATTATTCCATTGGTTGAATGACTCCATAAGAATGATGAATGAGTTCAATAGCTTATCCTTCAACCATATTTTCTATGAGATGAATTCTAAATCTAATACTCTTTCTAAAACAACTCTAGATGATATGGATCGAAGCATCTACCTTTCTATTTGCATGGATGGTATTTGTGAGCGTACTGATACTATGGTATTTTCTAGATAAGTTTTTTCTGGTTGAAATTTTTGTAATGGTCATGCACCGATCTCTTTTTGTTTATATGATCATCAAGCTTGTATTAGCTGGTTGATAGGCTTGTTCAAGAGATAGGGTATTCTGTTTTGTAGTTTTTGTAGATCTGCTCAGTTATGATGAGTAATTTTTTGGCACTTTGTTGTTGGTTTCTTTGTACCTGAGTTATCAGTATTTGCTAATACAACTTTTATTATAATAAAAAGTTGTTTTTTTATTCCTGAAAAAAAAAACATTATGAAATTTACCACAACATTATACAATATACCAAATTTTACAACATCCAATATACCTAACACCAAATTAATAACTACGGTAAAAATGCCCCTGATCAACAAAATGCCCTAAGATTCCACCACTGCTTGGGAGGTCGTTACACCTCATTTTCTTTCTCCAACTTACAACACGATGATGATTGCGAGAAAGTTCTTCCCAAGCTAGGATTCCTTGCTGCAAAAGATAACTTTGTCTTTGTTTAGTTGGCCTCAGTAAGGTCAAGTCAATTCGAACAGATGAAAATATTGGGATGTTGTGGAGCTCATGATTTTGAGCATATAGTCAAAATGACCGAGACTTTGGAGAACTTTCACTGATATACCCCAATCGAATCAAGTCGCCCACTATTTCTCTGCAATTGTTGGACAACTTTCCAGTCAAGTTAGTGGGTTGCGCACATATTTCTTCTCTTGTATGTATTCTCTGCAATTGACAGGAAACTTCCCAACTTCTCCAAAATAGTTTGTATGAAAGATGTGTGCTCTCTTTTGATCTCACAAGTTTCGAAAGATGTTGGAGAGCGACTATCTCAAGGTTTGATATTTGAAACCAAAACAATTCCACTTTTTCGTTATCTTCTTCAAAATTGGACATTAAAATTTATTTAAAAACAAAATATTCAAAATTTTATTAAAAACTCTAAACTATATTATATAATTGGTATAATATACTTTACATTAAACTCTTCTTCAACATACATCTAAAATACTATATTTTATATAAAAATCGTTTTCAACCTACATTTGCCTAAAAAAAATGAACAACATCATACTTCATATAATAATATTTAATATGCATAAATATTATTAATCATCTAAAAAAATTTGGGTAAAATTGAAAATCTTAATGAAAATATTAAAAAGATAAACTCCACTACAAATAAAATTACAACTTCTAAACATAAAGAAGAGGCATTTTCTTAAGGAAAAATTGCAAATCATAATGAAAATATTGAAAAAGAGAAACTCCATTTCATATGAAATTACAACTTCTAAACATAAAGAAGACACATTTTCTTATGGCAAAATTGCAAGTCATAATTAAAATATTTTCAGAAGTAAATACCACCAATATTTTTGTGATGGTCATGAATTTACCTTATCCCACTTCTGAAGGACTTTGGGGTGTGACAACATTGATTATTGTGGTTGGGATAAAGTTTGATGATAAAAGCATAATATTAAAAAAAAATTTAAAAGTTTTTTTTTAACAAATGAAAAATAGCAACTTATTATTTAAGAAATGAAATGAAATTTACATA
>LPNX010861460.1:0-51927 GCA_001517045.1 Pseudotsuga menziesii | reverse complement strand
CCAAATGAAGACAAACACGGAAAATTTGATCCTATGTGGGTCGGGCCTTATGTTATTGCTGGGTATAGAGGGAAAAATGCATTTTTGCTGGAGTACACGAATGGGGTTCTTCTTGAGAGCAACCCTGTCAATGGGAGATATCTGAAACATTACCTATCCTAGGGAAGGAAGGTAAAATTTGTATTATAGACTGTACATAGTTGCTTTACCAGTCAATAAGAAGGGTAAGCCGAAGGCATTTGGGGCTTGCAGTGGAAGCCCCAAGGTCCAGGAAGCCTACCATTCCTTTCTAAAAAACATACAAAAATGATATACTTGCAAAAAACAAAAATAGGAGTCTTTGGGAATCGTTATGCAGAGTCGAAAGACAGGCACCTGGTCTACGAGTTCTTTGATACCTCGCGGGGAGGATATCATCCCCAGATGGAGCCAGTTGTTAACACCTGTATTCAACAAAAGAGATATAAGACTAAGGGGAGGTAAGATTGTGTTGTTTAAATACTTTGGGTTAAAGGCATAGTACAAAGGAGACTTGATAGTCTAAAGAGCAGCCGAGTTGAAATAAATCCTGAGCTGTGATTGAAAGGAGGAGCAAATCCATGGCTGATACTCCTTCCGCCCGTCAAGACATGCGAGTAAGATAAGGGAAGTTCGGGCCTTTAGCCGCCTGCACACATCGGGGGTTCTAACATTTGTTTGGGGTTGATCTACGGCTCATGCTAAATTCGCCGTCTGAAAGTGCAAGGTAGTTAAGGAAATGGAGGACTGGCAGAAACACATATAATCCTCTCAATCCGACGGTGGAGGGACGGAATCGGATCCCATCGGCGGTCGGGATCGATTCCGCAGCCGGAACTCGCTCGACGGATAAGCGTCAGGGCTTCCAGTGGAAAGGGTGCATGGAAGTTGGTCCAACGGCCGAGGATTGAAGACAGCATAGATCGACGGATATGTTGGTTCCCAGGAAATTAACGTGCATGCGGAATAACCTTTGAACCACCCAGCGGAATTGGTTACGTGCCGCTTGATCCGACGGTTGGATATCAGAGAATAGTGGATCAACGGCTGACAATGATTCTGGAGTGGGAATTTGCGCACCCGATAAACCCACAGCGCCCGGCAAAATGTGATACATGTCACAGGATCGGGCGGTTGAGGAGCGCCAGGCAATCTCATCCACGGCCGAAAAGAATTCCGGAGGAGGAACAAGCGCGGAGGATAATCCCGGATTGCCCGACGGAATTTGGTACACGGCGCTTGATCTGACGGCGCGTGGTCAAAGGAAGATCGCATCAACGGTTGGGAATGACTCCGCTGAGCAAAGTTGCTCAACGGTTAAAAGGGAAGAGCCCAACGGAATTGGTAAAAAAAACGTGATCCGACGGCCCACCCGCGAAGGCAAATCAGATCAACGGCTATGGATAACTCCGGGACCCAAAGTTGCGCGATGGTTAAAGTGAGAAGGCTCGGTGGAAAAGGACATGTGGCTTGTGATCCGAAGGCCAGGAATTTGCGCAAAATAGATCGATGGTCGGAAATGAACTCGGAAGAGAAAGATGCGTGGCTGTTAGAGATAGGTAGTGGTTGCGGAAATAAATGCTTCCCACGTGTCTAATAAAGGTGGTCCTATAAAGGCAAAATTGACATCTTCTCTGATTATTTTATTTCTTGGGACCCGACGAAAAGGACCTGTCGATTTGGGTGCTTCCAGTTGTTAAGTACCAAGGCGCGTTCCGAGCACACGCCTTCACAGTGAGCCAGGTAGGACCTCAAAACTTGTAACTTCTTCGCCCAATTCGTGTTATAAATTGAGAAATGGACCAACAGAGCGAAGCTTCTGTGTCGGGTCGGGTCCTGGATGAAAGAGAGGAGTTCCTGGTAGACAGACACAGAGGTGTCTGTGACCCTTTCCTGTCTACAGGAAGCGTGTCTGGCAGCAAAGAAAGATTATGGTCTTATTTTTTGTAAGGAAATGATGTTCTGAATGTATGCAAGTCCTTTTTATACTTTTTTGCCCTGGAGAAAACCCTCCACTTCCCTGAATTTTCCAAATGGTGCGCGATAAATTATTCCCCCTCTCAGAGGGTCATTGTGAGTCAGTCTGCATCTAGGGTATTGTGTAAAATTGATGCTTCAGTAGTTAGAGGAAATCTTAGTTTGCCCAAAATTTATCCTGGAAACCGTGAGTCTGTGAATGAAGCCGTCCTTGCTGAGTGTTTTCGAAATTTCCCAATCGATGCTCGCTCTCGATTCCTGTCAAGTATCCTGAAGGAAGGTCAGTCCCTGGAAAGCCTCTCCTTACCTTACCCCTTGCACGTTTTCAGAACTGAGGTGCAATTAGTGATGTCTTTGGTTTGTCAGGTGTTGGGTCTAGATGACGATTGTCATGTAGGTCATGTTGTCCTTGGTTGCCTATTAAAGGTGAATTCTTTGAGTCCCGAGTCCTAGTCAGCTCCTGGGCTTAATTTGGACGAGTATCTTGCCGAGGCAATCCACCTCCAGCTGACTGAGTTTCCCAAGGTCCAGTTTTTTAGATTTCAATCACATTTGCTTAACATGTTGATAGGTTCCAATGTTGCCGAATTGAAGTTCTTGAGTACTCTATCCTCTTCTGATTTACCAAGGAAAATCCACTTGATCGAATTCGCCAATTCGATCATGTTCGAAATATACAGGATGTTGTTTGATGGAGAATTGCCCCGGGTCTTCGATGAAATGAAATATTTGATGCAGTCCTCACCCAAAGGACGGGTGGGAGACTGGTTCCTATACAAAGATTACACTATTTTGAGAGTGTACGGCTTTACTGGTCAGCCTTATAGGTTGCCTTCTTTTTTAACTCCAAGAATTTTTTCTCTGGAGTTTATGAGACAAAGGTTGTTATCAGAGGAGGAGCACTTTGGTGCTTTCAGAAAATCTTTGAATATTAAATTTCCTTTTAAGGTCGGCCCTTTCATTTTTAAAGGCAAAGGTTCCCTGATAGGTATAGAGAGATTGATGGAGCCCATGGAATTCATTAAGGATGTAAATATGAGCTACGACCCCCACCAGGTGATTTCATTAAGAAAGCAAGCAAACAGGAACAAAACGTTTGAGCATCAAGCCGTTGAAGGGTTATCTGAGACAGCTAATTTGCTCACATTTACTGACGAGACCAATGCTGAGGCAGAGGCAAATCCTGCATCTCGTTCAGAGATCCAAATCGCAGAGGGTGTCAGTATTGCTGCCAAGAGGAGTTTGGCCGAAGCCCATAGTATGGATGTGGATGAACAAACATCCCATAAGAAAGCGAAGCTGCTCGGAGGTGGTGAGATCGTGGATGAAGGGGCGCCCGGAGTTTCCAAAAGGGCTGCTTTGGTTCCCCTGAAGACAGTACAGGTTAGTCAGTTTTCCTTTAAAGATTCAGAAGGTGATATTAACAGTCTAGAATCATGCTCCCTGTTTAAATCAAAAGAAGAGCTCAAAGCGAGCTACCTAGAGAAGAGGAAGCAATCCCTGGAAGAAACAAGAAATTTTCTCCCAAGGGTAAGGAACCTGCATAGTTCTAAAACATCTCTAGTTTCTCCTAGAGATGTGGAGAAAAATACTTTCAAGATGGCCATTGTGAATGATAAAAGAATGTCTGAAATAGAGATCTGTCTGGATAAAATTAGTACTCCAGACAAGATACAGTTACACAAGCAGACCAGCGACATTCTTTATTCGGACCTGTTGCAAGCCATGATGCGGATAAACAAGTTGGAAGAATTGGTTGACAAGTTGGAAATCCAATTGAGACATGAGAAAGTGGAAAACAAAGCAAATGTGGTTCAGGTGAAAAAATTGCAAGCGGACATCGCCAGCTCAGATAGTACCCAGGTCGTAAAGAGGTTGTTAGAAGAAAAGGATAATGCCCTGCAAGTTTTGAAGAAGAGGTTGAAAATGCCAGGCTCAGAACATGTCCAATCAGCTGAATTGCTAGCACTCCAAGAGGAGAAAGATAAACTCTATCAGGAGATGATGGAGCACAAAGGGAAGGCTGGAGGGCTACAAGAGGAAAGGGATAGGTGGAATTCCGAGAGGGAAGAACTACTGTCCCAAATTGCAGTGATGAAGAAAGATCAGAATGTAGAAAAGGAGATTATGGACGAGCTAATAAACCAGACCCCTACCGGTGACGACTTATCCATTGTAGATATCCGAAAGCCATTAGCTGATTGTTCTGCAGATGACCTGTTGGAGTCTATGTCCCAAGTGAGTTTGAAGGAGGATACTATTAAGGAATTGGAAGCCGAAAATGAGAGGGTGAAAGATGAGTTAGCCAAGGTTAGTGAAAGCAGAATGCAACTCTTGCAGGACAAGAGCCAATTACAATAGAAGGTTGAGGAACGGAAGGAGAAATGTATTGGGAAAGGCCCCCTTCAGGGGGCAAAGCATATCATCTGGGACACCCTAAGTATTGAGATTACCAAGTTTAGGCACTACCTTAACTATATTGATGATTTGTGTGGTTTGATAGATTCAGCTCAGCAAAGATTGAGAGTAGTAAACGAACACATGGTGAAGAGACCTCTCACTACTGCCCAAAACACCCTGGATTTCCTGAATTCGTTAACATATCAAAAGTTGCATGATATAGGCATAAAGGACAGAGTCTAAATAGTCCTGTCAGCAAAGAAAATCGTTCACAAGCACCAGTTAATGAAGGTGGTTCAGGACAAATCAGAGGAATTGATGGTAGAGGTCAACAGGTTCAAAAAAGAGTTCGAAAGGCTGTTCGAAGAAGGGTTTCCATGCTTCTGGAATGAAAAGGGTCGACTGCTCTCACAGGAAAATTATAATCGCCTGATTGTCAGGGCTCGAATGGACCATTCAAAGTTTAATGAGCTGGAGAAAATCCTGTCGGGACAAACCATTGTGGACGTGCTAACTGAAGATTTCAAAGTCCTGCAGAAGTTTACAGCTATCAGAGCCAGACTGCCTAAGAAGTCCTACGAAACATACATGGAGCTCGAGGTAGCCGTCCGGGAAATGATGGAAAGCGACACCCCAAGTGTCGGGCAATGGAAGTATATAGAGTGGCTGGGAAAAACAAAGTATACTCTTCCTCCATAGGAAACAGGTGGCAGATACCGAAGGGCTGATGAAGCAGGGACGTGGAGCTGTGTGGCCAAGTTTGTTACTCAGTTGATGTGATACTCTATGATCTGTTAGGAATGGAGTTGTAACAACTTCCTAGTGGTGTAGGAAATTAGTTACAAGCTCTAATTTACGCTGGTCATTCTGTTGTTCATCTGCTGGGGGAAGACTTATTATTTGATCTATATATTTGTATCTTTTTATGAGATGGGGGTTGGAACCCATCAAAAGAATTGCTGGTTTGGAAAGACATATCTGTTTTGAGGAATAAAGTGAATGCATGAGAGTTTCCTGTCAAAGATTCATGTGTCATTGATGTTGCAGTCTGTGCCATTTCCCTTATGTGCTTGTTATTTCCTTTGTGTAACACTCCATTTTCTTCTTCCTTCGTATCTGGAATGTAGTGTTGAATGAGTAGAATTCATATGTTTATGCTCTATTCATTATTTCAGATATTATATGATTTTTCTGCTAAAATTGATATGGAATTCATCTTAGACGCTCTGTATTGATGGACTGTTTTCTCATCTCTTCCGTTTCACCCAGATCAAATTTGATGACTGTAATGATGTGATTATCTTGCCTTTGATAGTTCTCGTGTATGTATCTTTATGATCTTTTACCTGTATATGACTCCATTCCCAATGGATATGTGATTGGTTCAGCCAAATGAATGAATGCTTAAATATTGTTTATCATTTGATTTTGTAAGATTTGTGTTGAGAGATCCCTCTCTGGGAGAGAAATATCAATATCTTCCTAAAGTGGTTTTGCTGTTACCTCGGGGTGTGCCTCCTACAACCTGGGTACATTCTGAGTGATAACACTATGGATTCCCCATTTGATTTTACTGTCCAATACCAAATCTGGGCGTTTTTGGCTCTTCAAAACGTGGGTTCTTGCACAGTTGCGATTTCTGGTTTTTCACCCTGCTGGGAACTCATTTTTGGATCGAAAATGATGCTGGGTCTTTCCACAATGGAATGGAGATGAGGAAGAAGCAATCCCCAAGAGGTAGAGTGACTTGTGGTACAAGAAAACAGAGCCCATACTCTGCCATACGAATTTCTGGGCTGCCCATGCTCCATTAAAGCCATGGATTGTTTTCTTCAACCACTTCCTTACAACAGAATTAAATGTCAACAAGGAAAGTCAAATGGGTTATCACAATGACATATGGCAGCTTATGGTTCAATCCCACAACCCCTTCACCTCTCCCTAGTGGATACACATGGCCCTTTTTCATTCGTTGCCTCCATAGTCAGTTTTGGTATTTTTTTTGCTTGATGTTTATTTACATCATTTTTACAATGTTCCATGGCTAAATAGCACATGGGTAACATTAGGTCCAATGCTTTGCCCTTTTAAATAAAATACGAACATACACTAGCGGGGCCTTGGCCTTAAGCTCCACGCTAGGTATACATACATCATACAAACGGGGTCAAACCCAGGGACATTACATAATGCAAGAAGGACACGCTCTTGCCTTCACAAGTCATCCAATCAAGGGAAAGAACTTTAAAAATCTCATTTATGAGAAGGAAATGTTGGCAATAGTACATGCCTTGAAGAAATGGCACCCCTACCTTATAGGGATACATTTCAAGTTTAAAATTGATCATG
This sequence comes from Pseudotsuga menziesii, assembly GCA_001517045.1. NCBI lineage: Eukaryota > Viridiplantae > Streptophyta > Pinopsida > Pinales > Pinaceae > Pseudotsuga > Pseudotsuga menziesii. The sequence goes on along the minus strand of LPNX010861460.1, from coordinate 45,183 downwards.
ATAGCCTTAAATACTTCTTAGAACAAATGTTATCTTTAGAAGAGCAACAAAAATGGGTGACAAAGATGTTGGGATATTACTTTTAAATCATCTACAAAAAGGGGAAGGAAAATGTTTCCGCAGATGCACTCTCTAGAGAAGATGAGGATGTTGAAGCATTACTCTATGTTATTTCGATCATCCAACCAGATTGGATAGCCGAAGCAATGGACGAATGGAAAAATGACGAAAAATATGGGCATTTATTCAAACATTGCAACAAGATCCCAGTTCCTCTAATACATTTAGGTGGAAAGATGACTTGTTATGGTACAAGGATCACTTATATCTTGGTAAGAATTCTCAGCTCAAGCAAAAGGTTACTTTTTGAATTCCACTCCTCTCTGATAGGAGGGCGCTCTGGTTTCTTAAAAACCTATCATAGGGTAAAGAAAGATTTTTTGGGGGATGGTCTTAAAACTGATGTTCAAAAATTTGTGACAGAATGTTCGATTTGCCAACAAAATAAAGTTGAAACAATTAAGACCCCTAGTCTCCTATGACCACTTTACATTCCAAGCCAAAGGTGGGAATAGGTATCAATGGATTTTATCATAGTTTTACCCAAGTCTGAAGGAAAGAGTGTCATCATGGTGTTTGTTTATAGACTTAATAAATATGCACACTTTTTTGCACTATATCACCCCTTCAAAGCAAGCATGGTTTCCAATTCTTTTATGGAGACAGTACAAAAACTACATGGTACTCCAAATATTATAGTAAGTGACAGGGATCCCATTTTCACTGGAAATTTTTGGACCAAATTACTTTCTTGTTTGGGTACTCAACTAGCTCATAGCTCATCTTATCACCCTCGATCTGATGGGAAAACAGAGATAGTAAACAAATGTTTGGAAGGGTATCTTCGATGTTTTGCGGATGATAAACAAACACAATGGTTCAAGTGGTTACCCTTGGAAAAATGGTGGTATAAAAATTCCTTCCATACATCATCAAAAATGACCCTATTTATCGCACTTTATGGCTATCACCCACCATCCATCACATCTTCACTAAGAGACTCCTATACGGTTCAAGCAGTGGAAGAACACATGATGCAGCAACAACAAGTTCTTCAACTCTTAAAAAACAACCTGAATCTATCACAAAATCAAATGAAAAAACAAGCAGATCAACATTGCAGTGAACGAATCTTTGATGTGGGGGATTGGGTATTTTTAAGACTACAACCATATAAACAAATGTCTTTGGGGACTCCACTTTTTGAAGAGGAGGGGCATATTAAGCCCTTAATGATGGCACATTACACCATATAGTGTGGCACAATACTCCCTATATTGTGGTGCATTAAATTTTATTTATGTTTGCTTGGGTCTATTAGTATGTCTATTAGTTGTTATTATACACCTTTGTCTCCTATATATAGGAAGGATATATTCTCATTTTAGTCATCATATTATCTCATCTTATCTTGTGTACTCAGTACATTGTGTAAAGAGGTCCCTCCCTTGAAGAGGATTGATATTTATCTCTATTATTCATTGTTAAGGCGTGGATTACTCTCTTATATTCTATTTTTGTTGTTTTTATGATATTTATGGAACTTGGCTACATAACAAGTCATTGAACTTGCAGTCAGGAAAAGGTACAATTATATTAGTTTACACTATTAAAATGAAAAAAAAACATTCAAATGAAGTACATATTATGAGATTTTAATAGTATTTTATAGATGTTTATGTGTTTTTAGAAGATGAAAGTAAAAGAAATGTCATCTACATTTTGTATTGGAAAACGTTGCACAAGGAAAGTTGGTTAATAATATTAAAAGTTTTCTAAGGTCAAAAATAAAAAAATAATATATTGTCATTTTTTTCACTTACCTAATTAAGCAAGTCATAGCTTAAAATTCAATTTCGGCATGCATAACATGGCTGAAAGAAAACTAACAACATAAATATTGTAGAAAGAAAAACAACAACATAAATAGCGTAGAAAAAGATTATTAATAAAGACAAAATCCATTATAATAAAATAAAATACAAAAACCAAAAAAATATAATATTTAAATTATCAATTAACAAAACCCAAAAATAAAAATTGAAAAATGGAATAACCTAAATGTTAATATTTAGTGTTAAATGTTAAGATTTCAATGGTTATACAAGATCTAAAATCATTTAGCATCATAACATCATAACCATATACAAAAGGATCAATGAAAGAGAGACAAGCACAGCCACACAAAAGAACACAGATATTTATCCTAGGAAACCCTCATATGGGAGAAAACCCAACAAAAATTCATCGATATAGACTTCAACCAAGTACAGTGTAAGACCCAAAGAATCAGACTTATCAGGCCCCAAGAATAATACGGGATTTCCTCCTCTCTCCCAGCTAGACTACTCTTTCTCTCTCTAGTGAAACTGTTGAGGTATGTTGCTTGTCCAAATGAGGGAGGTGCCTCTCCTATTTATACTGATCAACTAAGAGGCCTAATAACCCAAATGGGCCAAATTTTCCTTGCTTCCAAGTCTGACTTTCCTTGGAAGACTCAAAAATACATTTTAATAATACTTTTGTGGGTACTACTCACCCGACATACAATGGAGGTTTTACCTCAAGACTTTACATGACCAATTATATCAATGACATCCCTAATAGGAGGAACAACATCTTCAGAAGGGATAATAACAATAATAATACAAAATATAATATCTTCCACAGTTACATTTCTTTAACAATCCCTTTTAACAAGGAAGGAATTCTATAACACAACAATGCATCTGTACAACTGACTAGTGAATCTATATGTCATAGGAAGTTTTCACAACTACATCAACATTATCATCATCTGTGGAATATCGCCATCATGGAGCATCACATCTCGATCATCACGTCATGAATGCATTCGTACGTGCATCATATCTTGACACATCATAACAAGCATCGCATCTCGTTGCATCATCATAAGCATCGTATCACATCTTACCACATCGTCATGAGCATCGCATCTTGTCACATCATCACGACCATCACATCTCATCACATCATCACAAGCATCACATCTCATCACATCATCATGAGCATCAAATCTCATAGAATCATCATGAGCATCACATCTTGTTGCATCATCTTATTGCATCACATCTCATCACAGGTATCCTTATCTAAACATCACTTTCAATAAACACAACATCGCAACTTAATGTGAATCACCCACAACATCAAACTATGTTGGATCATCCGTAAATGAATGTAGGACCACAAAGTCCGCAAATGAATGTAGGACCACAACGTTCACAAATGAATGTCGGACCACAAAATCTGCAAATGAATGACAAACCATGATGTCCACAAATGAATGTCGAAACACAATGTCTTCGAATGAATTCTAGACCACAACATCTACAAATGAATGCTAGACCACAATGTCTATAAATGAATGCTAGACCATAATGTTCGCAAATGAATGTCAGAACACAACATATGCAAATGAATGCTAGGCCACAACATCCACAAATGAATGTTGGAACACAACGTCTGCAAATGAATGCCATACCACAACATCTGCAAATGAATGCCATACCACAACGTCTGCAAATGAATGCCATACCACAACATCTACAAATGAATGTTGGCCACAACGTCTGCAAATGAATGCCAGACCACAACTTTAGAAAATGAATTCCATACCACAACCTCTACAAATTAATTTCATACCACAACGTCTGAAAATGAATGTCGGACCACAACGTCTGCAAATGAATGTGGGACCACATCTCATTGGGATATTCCTATTTGAAGATACGGCCAACCTTTCTAGGATCTTCCTTGGGAGGATACCACCAACCATGTTGGGATCTACCCTTAATGATACGACTAGTCAGACTGGGATCAACCCTCGATGATGTCACCAACCATATTGGGAACTACCCACGAATATACGACCAGGCCCTCTATACAATGACCAAATCACTAGGGCTCATTGTTCTTTTCTTGTACATCCATAGCTTGTTCCTCTATAGGAAACATATTGGAGCTTCACGACTCCTCTCTACACCATATCCCAGAATTTATGAAACACCATGTTCTCTGCAACTCTGGTTGTCACAATAAATATCAGTTGCATTTATCTTGACAATCCTACCAATAGTTTGAGAAGCCATACTACTTCTCTACATGCTAAACATGCTGCAATGTACTCGGCCTCTTTCTGTTAAGCCATGAGATCACACCTGATCCCAAACATCCTGAGGTGCTCTTTCCGTCTTCGACACTTCCTCTTTGTATCTACAATGATTTCATCCTAGGTCACCGACATATCTCAGTCTTCTACAATCAACCTTAAAGTAAAGGTTGGACCCCACTTTACTCTTGGTAAAGCCTAAGTCCATCGGGAAGCTATCCATACTATTGTACCATGTCGAACTTAGAGATATTCTACATTCACTCCTTCTGAAGTGGAGCATAATCCCCCCTCTACATTTTGTACTCTATGTATCGAAACATTTTGTACTGGAGTGATAGGTAGCATCCTATAACACTAATCTTCTATGCATCCATATTAGGTCACTGGATAGCAAGATCCTCTATATTGAACTTTGTTGAAAAGTTCCTCTTGCACCCATCTGTGAGCTTGTCATCCTTTATAGGATTCCATATTCAAACTTGTATCAAAGGTTAAGATCTTCATCACTCTAAGTGATATTCAAGCTCCTCATGTAACTGGATGTGCTTATCCATGGGTGCCTTCTAAGCTTGTAAAAATCCTTTTGTGCACATTTGGTTCTTTGCTCGATATACACTTGTACTTTACTAGAGAAGTGTATCTGGTCAATGGAGTATGTCATGCCATAGTCTACTCCCTCTTTCTGAGAGAAACCACAGTCTACTCCCTCTTTCTGAGAGAAACCACAAACCTTTCTTTGTATCCCTTGATGTTTCCATCTACTGCATACTTTATCTTGTATATCGACATGGAAGACAATACAAGATTCCTTCAGGTCTTGGAACCGCATCCTAGACATCATTTCCCATGATCAACTGGTACCATTTCTCCTTGGCTACTTCTTCATAGCTGGAAGGATCTGAATCAATGATGTCACTAAACAATGCCAAATAATTAGAGTGTATCCAAGGCCTCCTATTTTTGTTGGAAGTCCCATTATACTTTTCTTCATCTTGAATTATCTCTCATGACCAATATGGTCTTCACCTCTTGAGGTGGATCTAACACTCTCTTTTAGGTCATATCATGATTCTTATATTCTTCTTAAGATATTTCTTTTGCCATGGTGTCTCTGACCTTTGGAGCTTCATGTTCATCTTCATGTATGTTTATTGGAGTAAATCTTCTAACTGAACTATTGTCACTTGTTCTTTGCAACAAGTCTCATCCTTCTTTTCTTGTACCTGTGATTGTTCACGATCTTTCCTAAAAGTCAAATAAATCAGTTGCATGTTTAGAAACATTTCATAATCTTCAAGACATATTCATAATGACAAATTCTTATGAATAAAGATATAATCATTCAACTATTTTAGCCAATACAACATTCATCCATATCTCGTATACACACAGAAGCTTTCTAGATTCCTTCCATCTCTACCATAATATTATTGAGATTATGCACTAATCCCAATATGTTAGCAATGAGGTTTCATTCTATATAAGTAGGAATGGAATGTTGTATAGCACCATAGGCCACTTACCCATCACATTCATATTAGTAGTATACTATCCATTAATTCAAACATTCTATCATGCATAATACATTTTCTTGAACATAGATAGGTACACAACTAAACAATGTTATTTAAGCAACTAGGTATATAGGAAATGACAACTGAAATACTTATCTTTTTTTATTTGGTAGACTCCTTGATCCTTATGTCCTTGCAAGAATAACTAGCGCCTTCTACTTCATCGTTTGATTCTGGGAACATATCTCTCATTTTTTGGTGGGATGACTCCTTCTTGATCCTTATGTCTTTGGAAGAATAACTAGAGCCTTTTACTTCATCATCTAATTCTGGGAACCTGTGTACTGGTTCTGATTGTTACTAACTTCATTCCTTCTTATCCAAATACTGATACAAATAAGAGAATGATTTTTTTCTTCACCAATATAATTCATATTCCTCATCACTTGAGGAATCTTCTTTTCTTCTCCGAATATTTTATTAGATGGTTCATCATCTTAATCGGTGTGAGCATGATGTATTTTCTTATTTGAATTCTTGTTAAAGGAACCTCTATTTCTGGGACAATCTCTGGAGTAGTGTCCCTTCTCATCACAAGTGTAGCATCGAATGTTTGGAAGGATATCTTTTGAATTCCTTTTGTCGTATGTTGTGATGATGGTCCTCCTTATTTCTCTGATTTATTCTTGGACTGAACTGTGAGAGCTTGAGCTTCAGTTGCTCCCATCTTCTCTTCTTATGAGTCAAGCTTCTTCTTGTGTGCATTCTTTTCATAGTATTATGAAATAGATCATCTTCTTTCTTGCACATATTCCTTGGATGAATTAATCCCATGATCTTTGGATTCCATTCAAGGTGTTCATAAAAATCTCTCCCTCTTCCATAGTCTCTTTGAGTGCTTTAAGTTGTTCCTTTATTTGAGAAACCCTTGTGAAGTGAGAATGCATGGTCTCTGAGTTTTGTATCTTCACATTCTTCAGTTGGTTCCCCAAAGTCATTTTTTTGTTGATATTCTTTCCTTCGTACAAGTTGGTCATTATATCTCCTTGGGAGTCTACAAGGATGATACATGTGAGATCCAATGGAGACAGAAATAATCCTCTTGTATTTGATTAGGTCCTTATTGTGATTTGTCTTTATCTCCCTCTGGATCTTCAGCATTGAGTACAACATAGGCAGAGTATGTTGCAACTTTCTCAGCAAATTATGAGGCAGTGTAGCTTTGGAAGCTAATTATAGGATTGTTTGATGTTGAGTTAGAGATGACTTGTGTATTTCACAACAAGTCGGAAAACATCAATATCCGATATCACTATATCTAGGATATGGTGCAGAGCGGAGCAATGAAGCTCCAATATGTGGTGACAAAATGAGAAAACAACCAATGTGTTAACCAATCGGTTAGCAAGAGTAAATTTTGAGTACTTCAGAGAGAAGCTTGGTGTTATCTATATCAATGTTCCTTGAAAAAGGGAGTGATGTGACATATCTAGAAGACACATGTGCGCAGGGTTGTATCTACATGGACGAAAATGGAGGTGGTCTGAAAGGACATAATGTATCTGGGATGCTCCTGGGATGTATCTCCATGTATGAAGATGCTGGTGGTCCACGGGTCATAAAGCATATGGGATGCACCTGGGTTGTATCTGGATGGTGTTGGATGGTGGTTTTGGGATAAGTTAGTTGTGCAGCATCGCGGATGATGCACAAGGTCAAAAATACTGCGCAAGTCAAAGTTGTATTATTTTATGTATTTTTGGTCATCTTTTGTAGTTTTGGACTACATTTTGTGGATAATGGTCACTATTTTGTAGAGTCAGTTAAGAAGTAGTTAGGAAGTTGTCTAAGTGGACCATGAATGTAAAGGCACAAGCCTATAAGTAGATGTAGAATTGCAAGTGTTAGATATTACTGGAGAGTCTCTTGAGAGCTAAGTTCTTGCATGTTATGTAAGATTTGCGCATGAATTGAGATTTGTTGATCTGTGTACTGAAGAACTGTTTTGGAGAATCCGTGGTTTTGTGTGGAAGTTAATATGACATGACGGATGTTGAGAATACCTATTGTGCCCTTTTCTATTTTATTGTTTTATAGTATTCCGCAGTCTAATTATGAATGAAACGTGTATCTTCAACATGGATCTATTAATGATGCAATGTTTCTTTGCTTTGAATGATGTTATATTTGTGCGTTGATGTTTTTCCATTATTCAGTTGTAGTGTTGCGATCTATAAAATAATGATATGATTATGTTAAGTGCATAAGGATTACATCTGTGGAATAATGTTGTGCTAAGTTGATAAGTAGATGCACACGGTCCTCCTTCATTCTGCGGAAACTTGGTTCTGACAGCTCTCCCTCGAACATCTCGGGTGAGACTTCATCTTCTCTGTAGGTGTTGATGGATGGGATAAAACTTGTCTGGGCCGGTGCTGAGGGAGATTGTGGTGGTTTGGATGTCGACAGTGAGGGAACCCCTGTCGACTAGTTTTTTGTCAATAATTAATGGTTCTATTGTCGAGACCTTAGTGCAAAGAGGAGGGATGACATGTTGTCCCATCCAACGAAACCAGAAATCCAAGATTGATTTGACCAAAATCTACGAGATTTTATTGAGAAATAAAATCAGAACCTTGGACTGACGACGGATAAGTGGCTGGAAAGGTACACACATGATGGTCCATGTGATTATTTTTTCTCTAAATTCCATATCATCTTGTATGAGTGGTTAGCATGATTGACCTATCGTAAGACAAATTTCTAAGGAGGTGAGCCAACGTCCTGGACCCCAGAATTGATATAGGAGTTGCAGGAGGTCGACAATAGAGCATCGCAAGCTATTGAAGTCTGGGTTGATAGTATCTTGGAAGGCTATATCACCTAGTTCGTAGTTGATATGACTAAATCCTATAGCAAAGCAGAAAGGGAGATTTTCAACGGACCAAGAGGTAGGTTCCTTTTGTCACTGCAATTGTCAATTAAGATGCTAATATGTGAAAAGGGAATATTGAAGATGCACCTTCAGTAGTATAAATCTGGTGTGCGAAGGTTGTGGATACCTCAAAGATAGGGGGGAGATGAATGGAAGGATAAGGGGTAGATAGCTACAAGTTTCGATGAGACTGTGAGGGAATCCGAGGAAGAAAGTGGTCTTACGAGGGGAGGAGCAAGGTTTCGACAGGAGAAGAGGCAGAGGACATGGGAAGGTCCTGTTATGATCGAAATGAAATATTGTGAAGGAATACCCAATGGGACGAAGAAACCCTACAGTGACGAAGAGGATGACCAGGCTACGCCCAAGTTAGAGTTAAGAGAAGCCCCCAGCAGCAATGTACCCACACCTCTGCACACTACACCGCAGTTAGGAAGAAATACAAGTTCAACACTGACTTGTCCGACATGCCAACAGTACTCTAGTAGAAGTGGATCAGTAACTGTAGGAAGAAGTTCCAGGATGGCAGGAGACAACACGAAGTTACCTTTGTTTCATGGAAATGGGACTGAGGATCCCAAGTAGTACCAGTTTCTGTGTGAGGCAGTGTGGACTGTCAGACAAACTATGGATGATGATGTCTAGAAGGTCCAATTGGCAACCACTCTTCGGGGTCGCGCGCTGGATTGGTACATGAAATTTATACAAGTTCCCATGGGGACTCCAGTGAGGACTCTAGTAGAATTCAGAAAATGATTAGTTGAAGAATTCAAAAAACCAAAGTCATAAGTCCAATACATTACATAACTAAAGGATATTAAGCAATTCCCTAACGAAAATATTTGGAATTTTGACCAAATATTCAAGACATTGATGGAAAGGGTCAGCCTCGAGATGAGCGATGTTCAACATAAGGAATGGTTCATCGTGGCATTGGTGTCTCATATTAGACAACCATTGATGTAGCATAAGATTGCAACACAAAGCGAGGCTCTGGAGATTGCGGTGAAGTTGGAGGCTTCACCTATTGGAGAGAATGCAGTTGGTATGAACCAGATTCAGACGTAGCTGGCAAATTTGACACTTCAGTTGCAAGATATCAAGAAAGGAAAATACCACCACAAAGACGTTTGGTCTACGCAATGTCACGTGGATGGACATACTAAGGATAATTTCCCATATTTTCGAAAGCACCTGTTGTATGGAGCACCGAACCCATTGATTTGTAGCGGTATGCCATGGTGTCGTATTTCTCAAGTGTATGAGCATCAACATGAAGATTGCAGATATATGCAGAAGATGGTGACAAAGCCGACAAACTTGTACTGTACATTTTGTCAGTCTATTGGACATGAATATAAGGATTGTTGCGCATATGACTTACTCTAGGAAACAACATATGACTCGTACTATGTGAAGGGCGAATATCATCGAGAAGTACAGCAACCGAAACCACAGCTGGCACCTCAACCGCAATTCGTACTGCAGCCACACCCACAAATACAGTTTGTACTATAGCCGCAGCTACAACAGTAGTTTGTGCCACAACTGTAGTATAATCAGATGCAGCTGGCTCTGCAGCAGCCATAGTATGTTCAACTAGCGCAGTATTTTCAGCAACAGCCGAATCCCCCGCAGCAGCAGTACAATCAGTCCTAGTATCAACAGCAGGAGGATTTCATGGAGGATTCTGAGGAGGATGAGGAGGAGGACAAGTTCGTGTACCAGTACAATGTTATAGTTGTGGAGTACTCGGACATTATCAGAGGATTGTCTGCAGTTACAAATGCAAGCGTAATGTACATTTTTCATTTCTTTTGATCAAATGGTTGAGAACTGTCCACAATTGATTGCGAGGTGGCAGGCAGGAAATGTTGCGTAGTTGCAGAACTAGAACCAGTTGCAGAATTAGGCTCAAAATCAAATTCCAATTCAGACCTAGAATCAAATTCCAACTCATAACTAGAATGCAAATCAGGATGTGAACCAACCAGTGAATCCACCATTGAACCAAAACCAAGGGCCGACGGTTGCGACGATCTCAGTGGAGCCCAGGACATAGGACATTGATGTTGCTATCATCACTGGTGGAGGTGTGACGACTGGAGATAATAGCCCCTTTCCACAAGTCCGGTTGGTTGGAAAGAAGAAGGTACAATTTGAAGTCAATGAGGAGAAATATGCATTCTTTGAAGCATGGGACAAGATGCGCAGAAATCCGGGTAAGTTACATGTTTATGAAATTCCAAATGCTTTTGATTCAACTTTGGAACTAGGACCATCACAACAACATGGTACCTTGCAGAACTTCTTTAAAAATTGTTTGTCATTGGTAAGAGATCCTGATGCTCTTGCTATTTAGATTGGGATTACAATGTAGATTCATTCATTCTGGATCTAGGCTCAGATGTGAATATTCTGACAAGATAAACATGGAAAAACATGGGGATTCCAAAGCCGGGTTGGTCCCTTGAGGAGTTGCGCCTGGCTAATCATGCCAGAGTAACTCTAATCGGGCACGTGTCGCATCTGGTAGTGGATGTTGAGGGCATGAGGACTTATGTCGATTTTGATGTTATTGAAGTTATTCTTGGTTGAGGATCTTAACCCACGTTGTTGGGGATTGGATGGGCCAATGACAGTATGGAAGTGATCAATTTTAAGAAGCGTGTAATGACCATTAAAAATCAAGACATCAGAGTCATCGCTTTGATGGATCCAAATGAAGGGAGAAGGTATGTTGATCCAATGAAGGATGAAGTTGTCAGGGGATGGGATCATGCATATAATATTTTAGAATATTACATCCATCTGATTGTTGATGGGGAACTTGGGTGGCACAACTCTAGCTCTACGTCTTCTGATTTTGATGATGCTTTAGAGAATTGGCAGAATCACATGCATGAGGTATCACTAAGGAAGTGTGGTTTGATCACGCAATCTCTATGTTGCGTTGGCATGGAGACTATTGAATTACCAATATATGAGGGACTTCCTGAGTTGTCTAAATTTCTAATAGAGTTTGAAGATAAGTTATCAAAACCTCACTGAATGCTGGCATTGGAGGAGGCACTAAAGGCTACTCCAACACGTTGGTGGGTGACCCATAAGAATTCGATTACTGGATGGTCGCAGTGTCGAAGATTGATGACAGTTCACTTTGGCAACCCAGAAGTATACCACATTGGAAGGCATTGATGGGAGAAATGACCTTGGTAGTCATTTGATTGAGTGTCAGACCTTGTGGGCATCATGGCCAAAAGATGAGTGGGTCCATGCCTTTGTCCACACTTTGGATGAAATTCCATGATCTTGATATGTATCAGCTGAGTTGCACAGGGAGATCACCACTTGGGAGGAATTGACAGTTTGCTTCACTCACACCTTAGTTTTGTGGATACCAATCCAGATGTTAAGAATGCACTGCAGCTCATCTGTGATGTTGTTCTGAAGGTAGTTCCAGTCGCATATATAGTGGATCCACATGCACATTGTTTGATGTAGTCAATGATGCAATGCTACAATGTGATGGGAGGGATAGATGATGATGGCGATCTGCGAAACATCAACATTCTGGAAATAGAAGGGATTCGGGATGTCATAGCACCTGACATACCATCAGACCCGATGAATCAGCCGTTGAAGATTAGGAAGGTCAGCAATGGGATGGTAGAGAACCCAAAGTTTGCAAATGTCAAGGACTACTAGGATGAAGAAACGATGGGAAAGATCACAGATCTGTTGGATGAATTTCAAGATTTGTTCCCTACAAATTTTTCCAAGATGAAGGGGATCTTGGGAGATTTAGGAGAGATGAATGTACCATTGAATCCAAATGCGAAACCTGTAAGGAAAAGACTGTATCGCTTGAATCCATGATACAAGAAGAGAGTCAGACCTGAGCTTGATAGAATGTTGGATGCTGGAATCATTGAGTCAGTTGAAGAATTGGAATGGATCGGTCCTATGGTAGTCCAAGATAAAAAGATGAGTGAGGTTCATATTTGTGTCAACCTTAGAAAAATGAACGATGCATGTATGCATGATCCATTTCTGACACCATTCACTAACGAGGTGCTAGAAGGAGTGGGCGGTCAAGAAGTGTACTCCTTTATGGATGGTTTTTCTACCTATCACCAGATCAGGATTCCAAAAGAGGATCGCCACAAGACAACATTCATTACTAAGTGGGGTTGTTTCCACTACACTTGATGCCATTTGGGATAAAGAATGCGCCTACAATATTTTCCTGGGTTGTTGTCGCCGCATTCAAAGATTTTATTCAGGAATTCTTGCAAGTTTATATGGATGATTGAACATTTTATGGAATGATCAGAGACCATCTAGCGAACCTGCGACTAATGCTAGAGCTATGTCGACAACATCAAATTGTGCTGAACTTGAAGAAGTTTATTTTATGTGCACCTTTTGGCATGTTGTTAGGACGCATTGTTTTCAAGCATCGACTATTGGTGGAACTTGCAAAGATTGCGTTGATTTTGAGCTTGACGCCACCAATGAATTTGAAGATGCTTAGAGTGATGTTGGGGCACATAGGATATTATTGCAAGTTCATACGGGGTTATGATGCGATCATAACTCCTATGGACAGGTTGCTTAAGAAGGATGTGGAATTTGTATGGATTCAAGAGTGTCAAGGAAGTTTTGATACGATGAAAGCCAAGATGGATTTTGCACCGATACTATTTTTCCCTGATTGGAACAAGGAGTTTCATGTGCATGTTGATGCCTCATCGGTTGCGTTTGGAGTGGTGTTTGCACAACTAGGAGAAGGATATATTAATCACCTGATCACTTTCGCTAGTCGGAAGCTATCATCTGCAGAGAATAATTATACGACTACAGAGAGGGAAGGTCTGGTGATGGTATATGCATTACAGAAGTTTTGGCATTACCTATTGGGAGGCCATTTTAAGATGTTCATTGACCACTCTGCTTTGAAATACTTGGTCAATAATCCTATGTTGGGGGGGAGATATGCCAGTGGCTAATTCTCTTTCAGGAGTTTGATTTTGAGTTAATTATGAAGCTGGTTCGCTTGAATGTTGGCCCAGATCATTTATCGTGAATTGAGACAGGTGAGAAACCAACAAATATTGAAGAAGGGTTTTCTGATGCACAACTATTTAGAGTTGACATGGTCGATGATTATTACGATGACATAATTCAGTTCTCAGCAACGAGAACTGCACTAGAGGAGATAACTACAAGTCAGAAGAAGCAGTTGGTGGTTAAGGTTGCAGACTTCCAGTTGATCATTGGACAACTTTATAAGCTAGGACCAAATGAGATTTTACGGCGATGTGTCCTACCACATGACCAAGGGAATATATTGGTAGAGGAACATGCAGGATTTTTTGGTGGACACTATGTAGGTTGTTCTACCACTCAGAAGGTGCTCCGTGTAAGGATTTGGTGGCCCACTCTTCATAATGATGTGATGGACTATGTGCAGACTTGCGATGTCTATTAGATGATGGGGAAACTGTCACAGAGGGATGAGATTCCATTGGGACCTCAGGTGACATTAAAACGATTTGAAAAATGGGTTGTGGAATTTGTGGGACCAATCAGCCCACCTGGAAGAAGAACAGGTGAACGATATATAATTACAGCAACAGACTATTTGACAAGGTGGGTGGAGGCCGTACCTGTTATAGATTGCACCACTACAACAGTAGCAAGGTTTTTATTTGACAACATTGTTACTCGGTTTGGGTGCCCAAGGATATTGATGAGCAACCAGGGAAGTCACTTCATCAATTGCACAATTAGTGCATTAACAGAAGAAATTCAAATACAACATAAGAAGAGTACCCTGTAACATCCACAGGCGAATGGGACAGTGGAGGCATTCAACAAAGTGTTGGAAATTTCACTTACGAAGGTATGTAATGCGAACCCTGATGACTGGGATTTGAAAATTCCAGCATTCTTGTGGGCAAATTGCACCACTTGCAAAAGGTTGAGAGGGAAGACACTGTTCAAACTAGTGTATGGGCAAGAGGAAGTCATGTCGATAGAGTACATTGTTCCAAGTTTACGCATAGAGGAAACGATGGGCATGGATTATGAAGCAGCATTAGAAGATCACTTGGCACAGATGGTACAGGTCGAGGAGGATTGCTTTGTCACAATTTTTCACCAACGCGTTTAGAAGGATCACCAAAAAAGCATGGAATGATAGCCATATTCAACACAAGTAGTTTCAGCAAGGAGACCTGGTGCTGATGTATGACAACAAGTTTTCCAAACATCCAGAAAAGTTACAGATACATTGGTTAGGAACATATCTTGTTAATTCCAGTACTTCATGAGGTGTAGTTCAACTATAGTAGTTAGATGGTGCAACTCTACCAAAGTTGATAAATGGTAGCAGGCTGAAGCCATATAGGACAGGATCGGACCCGCGTGATGCGTAAGGCATTGCGTAATAAAAAAAAAAAATAATAATATGGGGTTTGTGCATGAGATGGTAGTTAAGAGGATGGTGCACCAAGGGGAGGTGGTTGCACAAGATTAGGATTTAATAGTGCAGTTAATAGGTCATACTGCTACAGTCGCAGGGTTGCGCACAAAGTCAAATTAGCAATAAATGAAGATAGTTAAAGCAATTAACCGGTGGCACCTACTGAAACAACGTGTATTTATGGCCGATCTGACCATTGGATTGAAAGGATCATCGGTGGATTTGGGTCGTTAATGCAAGATTTAGTCATGATTATTAAAATTGATTTTGTCATGATGGAGGTGTGATTAGCTCAGTGCTATAAGAAGGGGTCAAACGTGATCGGCATTCACCATTGTGTAAAGATTGAGTTGCAGAGTTATCGCAGAAGAGTTGTGTTGTGTTGCATTGAGTTGAGTGGTGGAGATTGAGTGAGTTTCATAGTGGAGTAAGGTCGAGTGCTTGTTGAGAATCATGGGGCATGCTACGTGAGCAAGTGACGGTTGATATTTCTAATGAGATGGATTCACCAATCGCCCCAGTAACAATTGAGGAAGAAGTTGCTAGTATGTCAGTTGGATCATCCTCTGTGCTGAAGAGTAAGAGGGGGGGAAGCAACCTAGCTCCCTGCCACAAAAGAAGTGACAAACTAGAAAATATATGAGAGCACAAGAGGAGATACCTGTGCATATGGGTCCATCGAGCTCTGGAGTTGTGGAATCAATAGTTTGTGGAGGGGTGTCCAGTAAGGATATCCCTGGGTATATACCTCCCTGTCGACCCGGTGCGCAGCCCAAAAAGCTATCAAAGAACCTGAAATACCAAGTGAGGATGCCGATGATACCATAGGGCATGGTATGCACTATGCACATTGCGCCTACATTGATGCAGATGACGTATGACGACCATGACCTCCTCGCATTAGAGGACATTATGAAGGAACCATATGTGTCGATGGTAGCAGTTGGAGGCGGTCCGATAGTATGCATTATGCATATTTGGCATGTGGGTTGGACAGAGCAGGACTGTTGGGGTTTATCAACATGCTGCATTTATGGGGGTTGAATGAGGAAAATGCCTGTGTGAAGCAACTTTTGTCCTGTTTCCATGGCAGGATTTTATGGCTGGATAAATCGATTGTAGTGATGGTAGCACTTATTTCAGACATCACGGTGCTGCCAAAGGATGGGACAGGCCCCTGGAAATATTTTATTGGGAAATATAATGACAATAACCTTGCAACAAGGTTGAATAAGCGCTATACTTTACAATGTGACGGACGGCCATACCGAATTGACATTATCAATGATCAGGCAGTGCGCATCAGAGCAAGGATCTTGGCTAGCAAAGTAGTCAGAAAGAACTAACCCATCCAATGTAACTTGGGGGTCATTGCATGCACCGAACAGTGCACAAAAGGAGTACAAATGAATTGGTCGTTGTTTTTATTGAACCATTTGACAAAGGATGCAGTGGCGGTCCAAGCAGAAGATAGACCATTCACATATAGTTGTTGTTGATCTTGATCACACTCGTGGCTTGGATGGAGCTAGATGATTATCAAGGCATGGATGTAGATGTAGTGAAGTTCTGTAAGGTCACATGCTACCAAAACCTCTGGTGGGTGAAGGAAGCTAAGAGGCTTAAGGACTATGCAGTCCAATTCTGGATCTATTGGGAGGCATTACAGGCGGCAGCTATGAAAGTTTCGCAGTTATCTAAGGAAGCAGTGATGAAGTATTTGAATGGATCGCTTAGTTTTCAATTTGCCTACACACCATCCATGTGCAAGCGTGGCATGATCCAGAGAATCGGTGGTTACCAACACCATACAAGTAATCTGACGAGGCGCTCGAGGCGATTGTCAATGATTGGACCGTCGCATGGAGAGAACCAGTTAGCCTAGAAGAAGTATCGACGGGCCCACCAGCATATGCACCAGATGATCAAGTACTTATGACTGACAAGCAAAGTAACCATGATTAAGATCAAGAATCATCGTGGACACCCACTGACGAGGAAGCATAGCACAAGTTTGAGGAATCCAGAACAAAGATGCGACATGAACAAGGTACGATGAGTAGCATAGCCTCAAGGATATATGTGCAGTTGATCCATATTATCAAGGCCATAACTGTTATATTTTTAACATTAAGCTAGCATTATATTAGGATCTTTAACTAAGAGAATAAAAAGCATAGCAATCAAACACAAGAGACAACGAACACAATGTTTTTCCTTGGGGAAACCATAAATGGAGAAAACCCTGCAACTTCCTCAGAGATAGAATTAGCACCAAAAGTAAAACCCAAAATGGTAAGATGATATCCTGTCAGTGGTAACCTTCTTTATTCCTAGCCCCAGTGTCTTCTTCTTCCTCAGTTATGCACTACAACTGAGTGTGTTGTGTGATAAATAGAGAGGCTATCTCTCTATTTATACTAATTCATGACTTGAATAAACCCTACTAGGGACAACTTCACTAAGTGATTCTAACAACCCTAGTGCCCTGAAACTGTGGGGACTTTAACCCTTGAACAATAGAAGGTTTTGTCATTAGATCTGCTCCAACAAAATTTATAAATTTCTGGCAGTACACAAGAAGGTTTCATCTGAGGTGGCCCTCAATTGATCACACAGGTTAAATTCAAATGCTTATGCTCTATTCAAGAATTTGTGAAAATGACAAAATTGCCAGTAAGAATATACTTCAATTTAGAGGTATGGAAGAGATCACCCAGGTGTTTAATTCATGTGTGTTCAAGATTTGGTGAGAAACCAAAAGCTTAAAAGAGAACCATGCTAGTTGTATGTTGAAGGGAAGCGTGAACCATCTGGTACTTCCAATACACATGGATCTAAATTAAATCTACATGGAAGCATGAACACAAATGATGTAAAAGTGCAGAATGGCATTATCTTACGGCAATGGCTTGGATATACTCCACGGGTAGTAGACAATTGAGAATCTACACATTTTCAAACAAATATTGGAACTAATGGAGCGTGCACATTCACAAGGAATGCTTTTAGGAAACATTCGCTCTTCTTGTTTTGTACTCTCATCATTAAATCGGGTAGAATTTCTTGAGTCTCCAGCAAGTCAAGTGAATCTTGAATGCTCCAAAGATACAATTTGCCCTTCTACTAACCCCATAGATCACTTGTCAAAGCCCCAACAAAAGAGAAATAGTTGCAAACAGTATTTATTAACAGGAGTTGTCCAAGGCCATGGTCATAGTGATAGATTTGATTTAATGAATCAATCAGTAAAGCCTTCAGACACAGACAATCCACACTCTGAACATCGTCAGATTGGAGTGGATGCTAGTTTTCGAAGGAAAGGTTTAGGATCTTCTTGTAGAACTTCCTCTGTAGATAAAAATATTGCTCAAACCAGTGAATGATACTCTATAGATCCTGTAATGGGAGTTACTGAGGAAGTAAAATTACTTTCAAAGAATGCACACAATCCTGGATATGAACTCAATGAGGGTCAACAGGTTATGGACCAAAGTGGCCAACAACGCCAAAGTAGGATAATAATATTAAATGATAATGATCATCATGCAATAGAGGATTTCTTGTTCTTGGAGGAGAATTTGGAGGATTGGCTTGTAGAACAATTGGTGAATCCTCAAGGAAGGTGATTGCAGAACAATTTAAATTGGAATGCAGCTAAACACCTTCTTCCAAGTGAAGCGAATCCTAGGGCATCATAAACAGTTCCTTTTGTCTCTAAGGAAATTGGTCATCCTTTATCAAAGTATGCTGCCCTTCTTATGTCAGGAAAATATTTTCAAGACATCGGTTTTACCTAGTCATGTATCTGTCAAGGAAGCAGTCCTTCCATTTGAAAATTTTCAAGGAGGTGATATGGTTCTTGGTCCTGAAATGAGAAGCACTAGAGAAGTGATGGGCATAGACTTTAAATTTCCTATGGAATTTTCCAAGGCACAAATTATAGCAAATCAAAAATTGACTCTTGCAGGCACAGTGTTTTTTAAGTTTAAATGATTTCACCAAACCAAGCCTCCCAGCAATTGCAAACAGATTTATTGAACTTGGTTTCACAATTGTGGCAACAACTGGCACGGCTAATTTGTTGAAAATGGAAGGAATTCTAGTGGAGAGAGTTCTGAAACTCCATGAAGGGTTCCCACATGCAGGTGACATGATGGAAAATGGTCAGATTCAGTTAATGGTGATCGCAAATTCAAGAAATATTGGGACAGCTGGAAAATATTGGTTCCAGAGTTTAAGCCAACAACTTAAGCAGATCGACATCTTCAAGGAGATAAATTAGTAATCATAGAAGTAACCCCATATTTTAGGCATCATTCAATCCTTCAAATACAAATGGAAAAGGTTCAATCTAACAACTTCAAGCTAGAGTGGTCAATCAAGAGGTGTTTATAGATTTTTATTCATGCAATATATCTTTAATTCCAATCTAGTACATCATGTGGCATTCGAAGATTTGGTAGAAAGATCACTTCCAGATTTTCAGGACACCTGGTATCAATAGTTGGTAGTTGAGTTATCAAATAGCTTTATTTCCATATTTTCAAGCATAAAGTTAGTAGTTAGAAGAAGATTCAATGCACAAGTGGAAGGGGATTCATCAGTCAAAGATAATTCAGTGAGATCTGACTTCAACAACTCCATCAATTAGATATTTTTGACAGTTTTTCCATATTTCTTCTAGAAAATAGAAATAGCTTATTCTTGGTATTTTTCTTTTATAAATACTGTAATCTATAATATGGAAAAGGGGGGTGGAAATCATAGATGGGAATCCAATTGTGATGTATACTGTATGACATGAAACTCTCTGCATCTTCAATACAGGTTCTGCTTTGATATGATTATGAGCTGATTTTGTATATTTTATGAATTGTATTTTTTTTATGATTTATCCTGTACATGGTCAATTACATTCCATTACATGATTCTTATGATAAAATACAATTATCTTTCAAACCTTTAGTGACAGAGTCATATTCACTCCATAAATTCGTGCTCGTAGTTCCCTTGTTATTGATGTTTGTATTCCATTTTATGTCATACAAGTTTTTAATGGTTATTTGATTTTCCTATATCTTTGATTACATACCAATTCAATTTCTATTTTGATTTTATTGAATTATTTTTTTTAAAATATTTATTTAAGCTTGAACCCCTGTGGTCTAGGTTCAACTTTAGGGATAACATCTTCTGGCACCGTTACCGGGGACGGAGGAGTGAATATATCTTCGTTGGGAAAGAATGACAATGATTAGATCCAGCTCTTGATGGTGGATAGGAGCAGGACACTAGTTTGACTACATATTTATTCACCAGGCAACTCCATGTTTGAAGAATCCAGAGGTGATTTTACAATTCCAAGATGTCAAAGGGTTTTGATACTATTTTGGCACAGAGATTTGCTCCGCTCAATTTCTCAATTGTTCCTGGATTTCCAAATACATTACCTATCATGGAGGAATGGGGAGATTTTCTTCTGCGATTCATAGAAAAGGAAGAGGACAATCCGGCACATAATGTAATTAAATTTCATCAATACATGGATCAGCTGAGTATATATCATGAAGATGTATTGATGAAAATGTTTATGTATTCATTAGATGGTTGTGCGAGACAATGGTACAGAACTATTCCTACTTCTAGTATTTCCTCTTTGAAAGATTTTCATCATGCTTTTTATTCATATTGTAAGAGTATTTAACTAGCTGAGTGTCTTTTTGAGCATTGTTGTAGGGGATATGCATTATATATCCAGGGTTTAGTAGTAGATTCTTCTAGTAGTAAAGATGAAGTGGGTGGTTATGCTATGAAGAAGGAAGAAGATCTATTATCTTCCTCTAATTCTATTTTACAACAAGAAATTTTTCAAAATTCTGATATTAAAGTTGATGATAGCATCATAGAACAGAAATCTTCATCTTTAGAAATCGATCAGAATGCCCCATTTTATGATGAAGACATTGAAGTTCGAGATTGGGATCAACATCAACCGTTCACTCTAAAGATATGCCAATCTATGATGAGTATTCAGATGAAGAAGAGCATATCCCTACATCAACTTTTGTTGATTTGAGGAGCAACCAACGGATGTATGACAACTATGAATCAAATTTTGATGAGGAACAACATTGTGTGGAAATCAACTATCCTAAGTCCGTAGAAGACATTGAGCAGCCATATTTGCAATTCAGTAGGCCTGCATTCATCATGTTTCAAACTAGATTTGCAGAAAATATCAAACAACCTATGATTAGCAAAAAAATCAATCTGCAACCATGTTTAGATTTGCAGGTAGCTGAAAGTGGCAGCCATTATAAGGAAGAGGATATACAGAGATATTTTGATCTTCAACTTAAACAACAACAAGAGGTATTTCTTTATAGCTTCATTGATCCATTTGTTGATTATATGGAGTCTTTGAGCAGCTAAAATGTCAGATTGTTTTTGTCAAATGAAGGTTGGATTTTCTCTTCTTTTGAAATGAATTTTGATATTTCATGGGCTCCTTTATTCATCATCGCCAGATCAGAAGTTTCACCAGTTAGTTAAATATTTGTATGGCTTCATTGCAAGCATGATTTTACCTAATCAAAAGAAAGCAGATGATTAGAATGGGAGCTGTAAATAAATAAGCTTGATGCTTCAAGCATTTCCTTAAGTTTATACAGTGTGATCAGATTGTCGTGAGAGGATTATTTCAATTTGCAGACTAGTTTAAAGATTCAGCCAGTAGTGTGTTTTCAAGCATTTTAAGTAGCAGAGATTTGTGATGAAGACTCCATCCCAATGAAATGGAAAGGCACTTGGTCTACTTGTTCTTGGAATCTCATAGGGAGCATGCCATCCCCAAACAAAGCCAGATGTTGTCTTCAAATCTGCTCCAACAAAATTTATAAATTTCTGGCAGCACACAAGAAGGTTTCCTCTAAGGTGGCCCTCAATTGATCCCACAGGTTAAATTCAAATGCTTATGCTTTGTTCAAGAATTTTTGAAAATGACAAAATTGCCAGTAAGAATATACTTCAATTCAGAGGTATGGAAGAGATCGCCCAGGTGTTTAATTCATGTGTGTTCGAGATTTGGTGAGAAACGAAAAGCTTGAAAGAGAACCATGCTAGTTGTATGTTGAAGGGAAGCGTGAACCATTCGGTACTTCCAATACACATGGATATAATTTAAATCTACATGGAAGCATGAACACAAATGATGTAAAAGTGCAGAATGGAATTATCTTACGGCAATGGCTTGGATATACTCCACGGGTAGTAGACAAAATTGAGAATCTGCACATTTTCAAACAAATATTGGAACTAATGGAGCATGCACATTCACAAGGAATGCTTTTAGGAAACATTCGTTCTTCTTGTTTTGTACTCTCATCATTAAATCAGGTAGAATTTCTTGAGTCTCTAGTAAGTCAAGTGAATCTCGAATGCTCCAAAGATACAATTTTCCCTTCTACTAACCCCATGGATCACTTGTCAAAGCCCCAGCAAAAGAGAAATAGTTGCAGACAGTATTTATTAACAGGAGTTGTCCAAGGCCATGGTCATAGTGATAGATGTGATTTAATGAATCAATCATTAAATCCTTCAGACACAAACAATCCACACTTTGAACATCGTCAAATTGGAGTGGATGCTATTTTTTGAAGGAAAGGTTCAGGATCTTCTTGTAGAACTTCCTTTGTAGATCAAAATATTGTTCAAACCAGTGAATGATACTCTCTAGATCCTGTAATGGGAGGTACTGAGGATGTAAAATTACTTTCAAAGAATGAACACAATCCAGGATATGAACTCAATGAGGGTCGACAGGTTATGGACCAAAGTGGCCAGCAATACCAAAGTAGGATAATAGTATTAAATGACAATGATAATCATGCAATAGAGGATTTCTTGTTCTTGGAGGAGAATTTGGAGTATTGGCTTGTAGAACAATTGGTGAATCCTCGGGGAAGGTGATTGCAGAACAATTTAAATTGGAATGTAGCTAAACACCTTCATCCAAGTGAAGCAAATCCTAGGGAATCGCAAATAGTTCCTTTTGTCTCTAAGGCAATAGGTCATCCTTTAGCAAAGTATGCTGCCCTTTTTATGTCAGGAAAATATTTTCAAGACATTGGTTTTACATAGTCATGTATCTGTCAAGAAAGCAGTCCTTCCATTTGAAAATTTTCAAGGAGGTGATATGGTTCTTGGTCCTGAAATGCGAAGCTCTAGAGAAGTGATGGGCATAGACTTTAAATTTCCTATGGCATTTACCAAGCCACAAATTACAGCAAATCAAAAACTGCCTCTTGCAAGCACAGTGTTTTTTAAGTTTAAATGATTTCACCAAACCAAGCCTCCCAGCAATTGCAAACGGATTTATTGAACTTGGTTTCACAATTGTTGCAACAACTGGCATGGCTAATTTGTTGAAAATGGAAGGAATTCCAGTGGAGAGATTTCTGAAACTCCATGAAGGGAGCCCACATGCAGGTGACATGATGGAAAATGGTTAGATTCAGTTAATGGTGATCACAAATTTAGGAAATATTGGGACAGATGGAAAATATTGGTTCCAGATTTTAAGCCAACAACTTAAGCAGATCGACATCTTTAAGGAGATAAATTAGTAATCATATAAGTAACCCCATATTTTAGGCATCATTCGATCCTTCAAATACAAATGGCAAAGGGTCCATCTAACAACTTCAAGTTAGAGTGGTCAATCGAGAGGTGGTTTTAGATTTTTGTTCATGTAATATATCTTTAATTCCAATCTAGTACATCATGTGGCATTCGAAGATTTGGTAAAAAGATCACTTCCAGATTTCCAGGACACCTGGTATCAATAGTTGGTAGTTGAGTTATCAAATAGCTTTATTTCCATATTTTCAATCATAAAGTTAGTATTCAGAAGAAGATTCAATGCACAAGTGGAAGGGTATTCATCAGTCAAAGATCATTCAGTGAGATATGACTTCAACAACTCCATCAATTCGATATTTTTGACAGTTTTTCCAGATTTCTTCTAGAAAATAGAAATAGCTTATTCTTGGTATTTTTCTTTTATAAATACTGTAATCTATAATATGGAAAAGGGGGGTGGAAATAGGAGATGAGAATCCAATTGTGATGTATATTGTATGACATGAAACTCTCTGCATCTTCAATACAGGTTCTGCTTTGATATGATTATGGTTATGAGCTAATTTTGTATATTTTATGAGCTGATTTTGTATATTTTATGAACTATATTTTTTATGATTTATCTTGTATATGATCAATTACATTCCATTACATGATTCTTATGATAAAATACAGTTATCTTTTAAACCTTTAGTGACGGAGTCGAGATCATTCCATAAATTCATGCTCGTAGTTCCCTTGTTATTGAATTTTGTATTCCTTTTTTATGTCATACAGATATTTAATGTTTATGTGATTTTCCTTTATATTTGATTATAAACCATTCAATTTTTATTTTGATTTTATTGAATTATTTTTTAAAATATTTCTTTAATCTTGAACCCCTATAGTCTAGGTTCAACTTTAGGGATAAGAGGAGGATTACCCACCTTGACTTGACATGACTTGTTTACATTATAGAAACTCCCGATTAGAACATCGAGGCATGACATGACTCAATTAAATTAAAAATACATCCTGGAATAAACATTGGGTTACAATATATAAGAAATACAAGTGAATACATTCTGAAGTTACAATTACATCAACACTCCATCTTAACTAGGAAGGTATTCTCTCGACACAATTTATGAGCACAAGTATTCTTCTTTGTATCATCTGGTTCATTATCGAGTCCTCATCATCTTCACCTTCAAGTCATCTCCATATTCAAGTCATCTTCATCTGGATTTGGATCATCATCACTGGATCTGGATCATCACTCGATCTAGATCATCTCTAGAGCATCATCACTAGATCTAGATCATCCCTTGATCTGGATCATCATCACTGGATCATCACGGGTGCTATCTCGTGATTCTTCTCATCACAGGAAGTTCTATAGATCCAGCCCTTTTTCATGCTAGTTGTAGGCCTAGCTTCCATGTAGGTCTTCTTCCAGCACTTATATCTAACCCTAAGTCAAAATGGACCACCCAGCACTTATATCTGATCATGTAGGAACCAAACCTATAATCATATCAGAAAGGAACACCTAGCACTCACATTTGACCATGTGGGAACACATCCCAAAACCCTGTTAGAAAGGCCCATCACTCACATCTAACAACCAATGTCGGAATGGCTCGGCACTTACACTCAGCCATGCGAGGAACCAATCCTCCATCCCAAAAGGCTCTGCATTTACATCTGACAACCAATGTCAGAAATGCTTAGCACTTATATTCAACCATGCAAGGAATGAATCCTTCATGTTGAAAGGGATCTGCACTTGCATCTAACAACCAATGTCAGAAGGGCTCTACACTCACATCTGATCATGTAGGAACCAATCCTACAGTCACATCAGAATGGCCCTCAGTCCTATACTGAGATTTCCTGGTAAATGACCAGGTGCCTCCATTCCAAGAATGGAATTTAGCACTTATATCTGATCATGTAAGAACCAATCCTACAGTCACATCAGAATGGCTCAGCACTCATATCTAACATGGAAGGTGTTACGAAGAAAACTTCCTATGGATTGGGGTACCATAACAGACATAGTAACTTCAGAAATCAATCCTTTCCTATATGCAAGATAAACCAAACATATAACACTAAAGGATCTCGATACATACCTTATTCTGGATGGTTGATGTAGATCCTCGTTGAGATTTTCCACTCTTTCTTGTATTGATAATTTTCTCTCTCAACATTCAGCAAACAAGACAAACATTCTATATAATTGTGTTAGACCTACTCTATCATATATAATAAATAACATATAAGCATTTAAAATCATCCATGGATTCAATACTCATTCAAATACACATTATTGGACAGGAATAGATATTTCTATTAATATAAATTAGAGATTACAACAGTGACAACCTCTGTCGGCACGTCTACAAATAGGAGAAACTGAGTCCTCCACATAGGCCTCCACCACTTCAATCCTCCATCTCTCGATAGCAAGCTCACAAGAAAAGGCAAGCTTGGGAAGAACACAAAGTGCTCCAAGGGACAAAGGGATGCAGACTCAAATATAAGCTCTAGAAACAATGGACTATAGTTTTCTTGCTCTTCAATTCCTCTCCTTTCAATGTATCCAAAGGGTTCCTTATATAGTGCTTCAATGGGGTAATGGAAGGTCAAATCCGAGTGATCTCAAGGAATATGGAAGGATAAGAGACAAGTGACTCAGATCCACATCAAGGAAAACTCCAAAACTATTTGGCCTTTTACACACATCCTGATGTACGCGGATTTAAGGGTCAAATCCACGTATGTATGCGAGAATAGGTTTAAAAGTCATGTATAGAAAATAATACATGTTTTTAGGATGATCTTGGAAACATCAAAGGTAAAAATATGGTCCATGGGGTCTAAAGAGTCTACAGAGGGACAAGTAAGGCCATAAAGGTGTGATCCACCATGTGTGGTAAAATCAATTGTAACAGATGCCCCCTAATGTGTAAGGTCAGAGGGGTGATACAATGTTCGAAATACATTATAAGTCCATCCCAGAAGTGGAGTGATGAAGAACCAGGTGGAAGAACCAGCCATCCAATAGTACAATACAATAATGAAACTCTACACATAACTGCAAGTAAACATAGCAGTCCCAGATACATAAGAGTACAATGGCCATGAATAGGCATGATACAACATATGACATGTGTGGTCATCACCACGTACAATATAGATAGATCAGAATCTCCATGATGAATATATACAAAGGATCATGATCTCCATGAAATCTGAAGATATATAATGGATCAAGATCTCCATAAAGGATGGAAACATTTGACATATACTGGAATCAAGTCACAAGAGCTGAAATCTCATGAACACTGGCACGATCAAGGAGGTAGCATATATGAAATGCCACCAATATGGAAGGTCTTATACACAATCCGCTACAAGTACATGTCCTACTATGTGAATAGAGGTGTTGAGGTTGAACATAGTAGTCCATCGTCTGATTACCAGTCATTGATGTATACCGTTAACAGACGCGAGATCACCCACCGATAATGAAAATGGGAATCAAGGTACTAGAGTGCAAACTAACAAGTATGAATAAAGGTGTTGAGGTCGAACACTTGAAAGGATCCATCGATCAGGGGACATTGATGTATTCTGTAAAATAGTCAATGGTGAGAGAACCTACCACTAATGACTGCAAGTCTCAAGGCACTCAAAAATGACTCTAGATTCCTATCCCAGAATAAATGGTCTAAATTCGATGGGATGAAATCCACTAGAAGGAGGGTATTAATGCATCCCTCATCATCCAACATGAGGTACTCAGCAAGGCTGTATAATGTGGAAGGACTCGATCATAAAGTGCATGAACCAGTATCAGTACTGAGAATGGCCGACATGCAAAGTCAAGAGAACTGAGGAATGGCCGACTCAGGTTTCAACTTCCTTCGAACAAGAGCATAAAGGTGAATGGTGACTGAATGTAGGTAGCATAGACTCGATATACAAAACTGGGACATCTCTGTGACACAGGAGGCATCGACAGAGGCTCCATAGGGACTGGAAGCTTAACCAGTCAGTGGAGATAAACTCAAAGAAACGAGTACAGCTCCTAAAGTCAAACTATTAACCCAACCAACGGATTTGATATACAATGCTCTATTCGAAGGCGACACAACTCGACTGCTGCCAAAAATAACATCTTTTCTTGTCCATATTTTTGGTTTTTTTTTATTTTTTTGGACTTTTTTAAATATTTTGAAAAGCTTGAAAAAGAATAAAAGTGGTGTATAGTTACAGGCTAGGAGGAGACAAGTGTCAAGGAGAAAACAAGCTAGTTCCAAGCAGTGGAACATACCTATTGTCAATGCAAGGACACATGTGTAGGATAACGACACTCGGGGGAAAGTCCCCTCCTGGTAAAAATGGGGAATCAAGCTGCAAAGGATATATAAAATGGCTCTGCATGGCTAGACATGAGACAAGCTCAGGCTATATGGCTGATAATCAAAGTTAAGGAAGCCGACATAAGGCTCAATGAGGCAGGAAAAACTTATGATAATGCAATTACAACTTGACATAAGGGAGTCTTGGGGACAAAGGCCAACAAAAAAGATCAAGAGGAGCATGAGGCTCTTGCGCAAAGACATGGCGATACTACACAAAGGACTACCACACCCTAAAGGGAAAAAATTCAACATGGGCACCAAATGCAACAAAGGAGCTAACTAGGGAACCCATGTATGGTCAAGCTCTACCATTCACATCATGTCACTTCTAAAACAGCAAGAAGGTTCCATGACAAGATAGAATGGGTTCATACCTAAGGTTATAATGAAATGGTCATAAGGTCATGCAAAATGCACACAGATGTGAAATCTAACCTACATGACAGTTTAGACATAATAACTAAAATTGGCATGAACAGATCAAAATAATGGTCGAAACGGCACTCAAAACGGACTCCTACATCATCATATTAGTCCAAAATGGTCCAAAAATGGTCAGAAACGGTCCAAAACTATAGAAAGGGGGTAAAAATTTTCAAAATTTTCAAAACTTTTCTATAAATAGTAAAAAAAAATTCAAAAATTACATATCATTTGAAATTTTTACCCATTTGAGCTCAAAACTTCAAACGTGAATTCTGGGAGCTTCGTCCGGTGAAATTCGACACTGTTTGTTCCAAGTAACTTCTCATGTCCTCCTCTTCCATTTTCATGTAATTTTTTTCAATTTCCATGGTCAATTTTTTACTTTTAGGTCAGCCTATATTAGTCTTCTCGGCCCACACAAAAATCAGGGTTTTTTCCGTGTATAGGGCTGGCTATATGCAGAAAAACCACCCAAACCCGTGTACATACATGGCTGTTTTGCAAACAGTCGCATATGCGGCCACAAACATGGTTTTTTAGGTTAAATAATGACCAAAAATTATTTTTAATGTGCAGGATGGTTCTAGAATGGAGGGAGAGGGAACATGGAGACGTAGAAGAGTTTGTTAGGGGTGATTTGATGGCTCAACAAGCTCTACGTGCATGTGGGCTATACAAGTTTTGGTGTCTTGGCAGCCTAAGGGCCAAACCAAGACTGTTGCAGATGCTATTAGACTACTAGGATCTAGACTCAGAGTCTTTCCATATCGATGAGATGTCCCTCACTATAGAGGTGGAGGACATATACTTCATTACAGGATTGTCCCAATGGGGAGAGGTGGTGAACCTACGCTCTCGCGGGCCTGAAGGTGGCCTCACCATTGACGATTACATTGTAGTATACTGTTTTCTGGACACAGAAAAGGTTGGGAGTCAGATCTCGACAAAATCCATCCAGGTACTAAGCCTAAAGGCCATAATACTGGCACTCGGCAGGATAGTTGGTCTAGCATCACTCCACCAGGCCTCGTGACCATTGATTTTCTATGCAATGAAGTGCACGAGACCCATAGTTTACAATTGGAGCACTGCATTGTTGAGTAACATGAAGCAGTAACTCAGTGACTACAAGATGGGCAGGGTACGAAACTTTGGTTTCAGCGGTATACTAAGAACATTCTTGTCTGAACATGTTCTGGGGCTAATCCCTAGAGCTGACATTCCTCCTCACAGGGTTCGAGAGTCGGCCCAATGACATTGGGAATATGCTATGTGCAGGCTGGGCGGAGGTAGGGTGTCCAACCCCTAACCAACTGATTTCTTTCCATGGTGGCGGCGGCAGATAGTTTCCATCGATGATTACCCCTATGCAGGGATAGATTTTTCAGGAGATCCCGACATGCCCCTACCACTAGGAGTAGTATATGGTGACATTGGTAATGAATCCCAACCCTATTTTTAAGTTTTTTGAATTATTAATTTTTTTGTGTTTTTCGATATATAGACTCAAAAGACATGTTTTTTTGTGTGACGACACATAGTGACACTCTATCATATGTATGCAGATGTTGGACCACGGTGGCCTAATGGCTTCCCTCGTCATATATAGAGGGGAAGAGGAGATGATATCATGGGTGTGGATGT
This sequence comes from Pseudotsuga menziesii, assembly GCA_001517045.1. NCBI lineage: Eukaryota > Viridiplantae > Streptophyta > Pinopsida > Pinales > Pinaceae > Pseudotsuga > Pseudotsuga menziesii. The sequence goes on along the minus strand of LPNX010861460.1, from coordinate 14,918 downwards.
AGAGCAAATGCTCCAAAGCATCCACACAAACTTTGTACAACTGACACACTGGGTACCCATGGCGCAAGTCGAGGACTTGCCTGATGCCATGCAGCGTCAGGTGGTTGGAGTACCACGAGCATGGGTTCGGTGATTCCAACGACTAGCTAGAGCCGTGGTATGCTACCACGATCAAAACCCCCCTCCTCCTCCATAGGCTTAGAGACCTGAGAGTGATTCATTTTTGTACTACCGTGTATTATATTTTGGTGGCTCGAAAGCCCCATTTTTGTATTATGACACTTATGTTTTATGACATCACATTTTGGATGTTTAATGAAATTTTTTTTTATGATGATCGATTTTATTTATTTACATGTGTGTAAAAATGTATGTTTGTGATGTGCTTATGTTCTATGAAACAAATGCCAATATAACACATAGTTAGCATATGAGTCAACAACTTGATTATAAATTCTTGAAATATGTATGTATTTTATGTTGTCAAATCGTCATTCTAACAATCTCACACTTAAGAATCTTCGTAATAATGTCAAATACCTAATACGATACAAGCCATTAAGTTGTGACACTACTAACTGTGAATCAAGACGTACCTCAAGAGATAGAATGCCATGTGAAATGGCATCCCGTAATAGCTCGATAATGGCACTATACTCAGCAACATTATTCGAAGAAGGCCGTAAACATACACCTCCTGAAGACAATACCTGACCCATAGGAGTATAAATCACCCAAGCAGTAGAGGCTGAGTGTTGACTATGGCAGCTAGCACCATCAGCGAATCCTATGAAAGAGGAAGACTCCATTGACGTCTACCATAAGAAATGAATGCTAATCAACAAACCCGATCACCATAAGAAAAACCTAACTATGCAAAAAATTGTACAATAATATACAATAATCAGCCTTGGTTGAATATCATGCATAGTATTTTTTAAGATAGAGCCCATTTCTAAGCTCCGCCAAGGTTGTCCTTTCATAATCCACCAGCTCATAGGTGCCCTTCTCTAACACACATTTTACCATGTAAGGACCATGCCACATGGGATTAAACTTCCCTGCCCCCAAGGGTTCTTTAGCTTGGTCCCCCAAAAGGACCAAATCTCCTTCACTAAACCCCCTTGGAAAGACAGACTTATCATATTGGACCTTAATGCAACGCTTATTTACCTCTAGATCCACTAAAACATCTCAGCGCTACTCATCAAGCTGCTCTAAGTGGAACAAACGTTCTTCCAATGCGGAAGTGTCTGGTAAAAGCTCTATAGCTAGTTTCAATGAAGGGATTTCGCATTCAATCGGCAAGATAGACTCCACTTCATGTACGAGCTGATATGGTGAAAAATTGGTGGCAGTCTTAACCACAGTCCTATAGGCCCACAAAGCAGGATATAACATGATATGCCAATTCGTTTTGCTTTGTACGATGGTTCATTGGAGAATGGATTTAAGTGATTTGTTCACTGCTTCAACCTGTCCATTCGCCTAAGGGTAATAAGAAGAGGAGTGCTCCTGCTTATACCCTAACTTTAAGGCCAACTCTTCCATCATTCGATTCTGAAACTTCCTACCATGGTCAATGACAAGCTCTTTCGAAATACCAAACCGAGTAATAATTTGGTTGAATACGAAATGTGTGGCTGTCTCACCGTCGGATTTAATCATGGGAATAGCCTCAACCCATTTCATGAAGTAATCAACAGCCACTATAATATTATGATGTTCCCCAGCTAAAGCTGGGTTGCAATCCATGAAGTCAAGCCCCCACTTGGTGAAGGGATCAGCGGTGATAATTGGATGTAACAGGGCAGGATGTGAGCACATATTACGTGCAAACACCTAGCAAGGGTGACACTTCTTAACCGCATTAACACAATCTTTAAAGATCAACGGCCAGAAATATCCCACTCTCAATATCTTTTGGGCTGTAGAAAGCCCAGATAAATGACCACCACATGCCCCTCTATGGAAATCATTCAACACAACCTCAGCCTCTTCATGGGTTAAACAACAACATAAAATGGAATCTACCCCATAGTGGTACAAAGTGTTATCCACTATCAGGTAGTTCTTAGATACATGACGTAATCATCACTGCTCATCCTGTGAAAGGTGAGTAGGGACCTTCAATGTTTGTAAATATACGATAATATCCCTCGCTTCTTGCACACTCATCCCAAATTTGATCAATAAATGGTGTGGGGAAATTATCCTTAGGACATGCACGATTTAAATCACGAAAATCAATACAGATACGGATCGCTCCCTGCTTCTTATCAACCGGAACAGGGTTTGAAACCCACTCCATCAAGGGAATGGGATAGATAACACCATCTTTCAACATCTTTTCTATCTCAGCCTTAATCACGGGTGCTTTTCTAGGATTCACCGCATGCAAATGTTGTCGAACAAGATTTGCATTTGGATAGGTATTAATTTCATGTTTGAAAATATGAGGGTCGATACCTGGCATTTCCTCATATGAACAAGCAAAGATATCATGAAACTCTTTGAATAGCTCGGTATACTCTATAATCTCAGCATGGTAACATTCTACCCCAATATATACATTCTCAATCTTGTCAGGATCGCGAGAGATATTGATAGGAATCGTAGGAGATATATTCACCATGTTCCCATCATCCATCTGACCAGGAGAGATTAATGGAACCACGATACTACCAATCTTATTGCTAAGAATCTTCCTAAAGTCCTCATGCTCCAAACGGTCAAGCTCGGGAAGAAAATAAGATCTATGATGTAACTCTTCCCAAGGTGGATCAACTCTAGACATGGCCTCAATCATAGCTTCATCTAACAGAAAAACACTATCAAGGAAATCATGTGCATGAGAGGACTCAACTGCCCATGCAGACAGTACATACGGGTCCTCCTCTTCCATCCACAAAGAGGAAGGACTAGGCTCTGCAACACAACCAATATTTGCTTGATATGCAATCATTGTTGTAGGCAACAGCATGTCCGTTTCGATAGGTCCATTCGAAAGACTCAGTGTAGGAATAATCCAAGGATCTTCCATATGGGAAGCGCGAAAAGACACCAAATTCAATGAAGATGAAGCCCCATCGAAACTAGATCCAATCATAAGGACGAGTGTAGGACAACTAAATGTCCCCATAAGGGATGGATACATACCTACACCCACACTCTCAGTTGTCGGCTAAGAGTGATCGATAATCGGGATAGAAGCTCCCAATGATGCACTAACACTCGAATTTTTGAATGATGTTTGATCAATCGTAACAATATTCCCATTAAATGGAAAGCATACAACTCAAAATAGAGAAGAGGCTATGGCTTGCATACTATACATCCAATTCTGACCCAGTAAAATATTGTAATCAAGGGGCGCATCAACCACCTCGACCTCGATCGCGACGGTCTTCCCTCCCAAACGAACCTTAAGAGAAGGAAGAATTTTGTGCAGCCGAAACGATCTACCATCAAAGGCAGTCAACATGGTAGCAGATTTAGACAACTCGAGAGAACCCAAACCCTTCAAACACAACAAAGACATCACGGAAGCAACAACGTCTTTGTCAATCACAGTGTGTTTGACGGTCATGTTAAGACATTCTACATCAATCAAGAGAGACACATAGTAAGGAAAGCGAGGCTGTAGTCCCATGGTTTCAAATTTGATGATGGAAGAAGAGTTATCATCATTCACCCCAAGGGAAGAAATTAAAGCTTTCCTTTGCGAAGGACAACTCTGTAGAACTTCAAGTGCAAACATCGCACAAGGAGTTTGGCCCAAATCCTCGACAACAAAATAGTTCTGGGTGGCTTGGGAATTAGGATTGTGCCCCGAACGGTTTAGGACTCCCTTAGGAATGTGAGGTGCAATATCAGGTTTATCCATAGGGTTTTCAATACACAAAGGGCTCTTAGTAGGAGGAGGTTCCTTCCCAAGGTATGGTTGTGACAAACCATAGTCTTTCGCACGAGTCACAACCTTAGTGGCACGCACCATGTTGATGCACCCATGACCAGTACTGGTTTCCAATGGATTTTGATCTCCACCTGACGCAGAATGAGGATCATGGGTCATCGAGTTCATATTTTGAATATGGGGTAAAGGATTGGTTAGCACAGCTGGGCCCTGTGCTATGAAACTCGAGGCATCTTCCATACAAGGGCACAAGTGAGTGAGGTGGTCATCCTTACACAACTTGCAAGGAAACTTAACCTTACGTTTAGACTGCTTCTCCCCCCCGGCATTACGGTCGTTCTTTTCATTAAAATTGGAATTTTCGTTCTTGTTCCCACCCTTACAATTGTTTTTACCCTTTTTCTTATTCCTTTCGGGCTGCTGGTTGCCCTTCTAGTCCGACGATTGCACAAAAAGTACACTCGCCATTTGGGTGGGTTGAGACGAAGCCGTGGCTTGTCATGGAGCTAATTGATTGATATATAATTGACTCACTTGTTTCGCAACCGAATCTATAGGTTTCGTACTCGTACAACCCACAATGCCATCGGCATGTGGTTTAGGTTTGATCTTGGGATCAAAACTAGAACACAGAGCGTTAGGTATGATCTCATATAATAGTCCCGATTGAGCATAAATCAAATCCAATTCCTGTACCCTAAAAATTGCTTGTTCCTCGTTCTGAACTCCGGATGTAGAATCATTCTTCGCAATGTAAGGTAGCAACAATTTAAGGAACCACTCAAGGAGAAACTCTAGTGGTATGAAATATTTAATCAACCTCTTCCGTCTATGCCACTCTTGGATATGGTCTGAGATATGTGTGGCCTTGTCCTGCTGAAATGTCGACAAGAGCTCCGTACCAACATCATAGTGCACTGGTAGCTGGAAGTGATTGAGGAAAGTCATAGCAAGGTCATCGAACAAAACAAATGCCCCCTTGGTAACTCTATGTACCATTTCACTGCAGGCCCGATGAGGGTGCATTGAAATAGCCTCAAAGGGATTGAGTCATCATGTAAAGAGTTGTAAGAGCACCAAAGGTGAAATGTAGTGACATGTTCACTAGGATATTCTCCTGGTTTGCCCTCAAATTTTGGAATGTCCGAGGGAATCTTGGTAGGGACAGCCGGCCAAGCCGAATCATGAGATACAGGATCATTCATTAGTCTTGATAAATCAGGTAAATTTAATGTTGCGAGGAAAGGGAGCCTAGGTTGAGTTGGTCTATGCCACGTTCCCTGATAGTTTTGGTTCATATAAGGCTGACTATTGTAAATGCCATGGCCTTGGCGATAATATCCGCCTCCTGTTTGACCCGTATAGGATGGCATGGAAGCATTATGATGTGATGTACCTTGACTATGCAATGCTACAAAGGCATAATTAGAGGAGTAAGCAGGTTATTGATACCCGTACCCATAAGGTTGATAGCTCTGTCCATACTGCGGTCCATAGGCTTGTCCATGAGAAGCTCCATAAGATGTCCCATGGGATATCCCATGAGAAGCTCCATAAGTAGGGATATGGGGAACTCCTTGCGATGGACCATAAGATGATCCAGAAATAGGAATATGACCTCCCGATACAATGGGAGATACTTGACTCTGAGATACTACTGTGCGAGCAGTCGCAGTACGAACCTGACTAGTAGCAACATTCTGACCTTAAGGACCATGTGAATGCGGGGGAGGAAGGGTTGTCAAAAATCCATTCGAAGGAGTAGGAATAGAGGACAAAGGGACATGTGAAGGGATATAATTGGTATTCCCTATGGTCACTCATCTCGACTCTGGTATCCATATATGACTACTAGGATTAGGTCTGGGACAGGCACATGAGGTAGCTTCCACCGCCGGGATGGAAGGTGCAATCTGACTAGTGCTCCCAAATCTCTCCACATGGAAAGGAATAGGAGTGCCCCTAGGTGTAGTGCTAGGTTCAATTTATGACTCAGCATGATGTGCCGGATCATGTGCAGGGATATCAGACATGCCATAACTAACATGACTAATGCTTGTGGGTTCATGGTGAGTCTCGTCACCCAAAACCAATACCAGGGACCTATGAATGAGGGATCATATCTAGAATGTGAAAGTATATCAGGTGAAGGATCATATACAGGAGTAGGATCTTCCTCGCCAACCTCTTGAGGTGGAGAGGACATCTCAGGAATCTCATCCTCATGATCTCCCATCGTGTGTGAATCAATCTAACAAGTAGTCCGCCTGGACTGTTATTTCTCTTTCCCAAAGGAAGAGGAGACGTGGAAGGTGGAAGTCTTGCTAAACGATGAGAACGACGAAGTGCCACACCCGAATCTGCAATGACTCAAAAAATGAAAAAGACTCTTTTAATTACGCAAACCCTAGGCAAACTAGCATGCACAGAGCATACACCTATATAATGTTAAGCCAAATCACAAGCAAGCAAGGGTAGGATATGTGAGCTCCCGAATGAAGTAGGTATGTCTCGCCTAGGAGAGGATTGAGACTCCCATACACAACAAGCAGAGGTTCGTAACCAATTATTGTGGCCCTTAGCTTCAACGCATATAGTGAGTGTGTTGTCCGACCCCAACCTAGCCGGAACACCAGCAGAATAACCTCTGTGTAGTACCCCCTCGATAACCTAGGTAAGGAAACTAAGTTCACCTCAATATAATCAATGCTCAGGCGGACAGTCGCAGGTGGGATTGACCATATGGGTAGGGTAGCAAATCCCAAAACTCTTAAAAGAGCCTCCAGATATGAATACAATCCTGGAAATATCTCCGGTGCTACTCAGTTATGACTAGGGGTCATCCCAATCAATAACCACTCACCGTTGCCTCGTGCTTAACTCCCTTATAAGAGGAGGATCCTGAGAAACACTAATTATACCAAGGAATTTCACACTCTCACCTGGATAGACACATACATGTTGTTTTTTAGTGGTCTTGGAGAATTTAGTCACAATGAACTATTCCAAGACCCTAAAACCTAATCTTGTTGGTGCACCCTATAAAAGAAAAGAGTGTAGTTCATTTTATTATGCATTGATTTTAATTGGCTTATTACTCAAAAGGGTAAATGATCGTGCAACTAATGGTGTTATGACGCAACAAGAAGTAAAATGCACACCTAACAATCAATGCAAATGCACTGTGTCAAATGAAAAACGAGGTATGCTACTACGTGAAATGCAAAATTCTCCTTCAAATGAAAAATGCAGTCATTCCTATATGAAAATCTGACTAGTATTTCTCTAAGCAAACCTAGTGCAAGTACCATGCAAAATCCAAGATGCAATGATGCATAATGATGCAAAGAAGCAAATATTTTTGTAATTTTTTGAATTAAAATGAGATAATAAAGCAAAAAAAATGACTCTACCATCCCCATACTTTGCAAGCACCATCAAACAGGACCCATGCAAAGCATTATGGAAAAAGAGACATAATGCACTAATCCTAAAACAAAAAATAGAAAATGCAATGACAAGAACATTCTTAAAAAATTCAACCTAAAAAGCATCTCTGGTCAGAAACAGAGGTGTATACAAACTCTAGAAGCATCCAAGGAGACTCAGCAATCATCAAAACTCACCTAGCAACTCTTAATATTCCCCTAAAAGGAAAAACTTAGGGCATACGTGACTGTGTGTAGAAAACCCGCATATATACGTGGAAATCCAAGTCAAAACCACATGTACATGCAACTATGAAGAAAAAGCTCGCGTACAGGAAGAAAAAGAGATAAAAAAAGAAGGTAAACAAACAAGCTGAGACAAAATTTACCCCTATCAGACACTACCAGACAAACATGCCCCCAAACCTGACTCAGGAAGAAATCAGAGAAAATCAAGAACATTGAATGCCGATAAAGACCCCCAAAGAAAATGACTAGGAAATCCCCAGTGGAGTCACCAATTCTGTTACGGAGAAAACTTCCTATGGCTTGGGGTACCACAACAAACAGAGTAACCGCAGAAATAAATCCTTTCCTATATGCAAGAGAAACCAAGCATCTAACACTAAAATATCTCAATACATACCTTATTCCGGACGGTTGATGTAGATTCTCATTGAGCTTTTCCACTCTTGCTTGTATTGATAATTTGCTCTCTCAACATTTAGCAAAAAAGACAAGCATTCTATATAATTGTGTTAGACCTACTCTAGCATATATAATCAATAACATCTAAGCATTTAAAATCATCCATGGATTCAATACACTTTTAAATACACATTATTGGACAGGAAAAGATATTTCTATTAATGTAAATCAGAGATTACAATAGTGACAACCTCTGTCGGCACGTTTGCGAATCGGAAAAACTGAGTCCTCCACCTGGGCCTCCAACACTTCAATCCTCCATCTATCAATAGCAATCTCACAAGAAAAGGAAATCTTGGGAAGAACACAAAATGCTCCAAGGGACAAAGAGATGCAGACTTAAGTATAAGCTCCAGCAACAATGGACTATAGTTTTCTTTCTCTTCAATTCCTCTCCTTTCAATGTATCCAAAGGGTTCCTTATATAGTGCTTCAATGGGGTAATGGAAGGTCAAATATGAGCGATCTCAAGGCATATGGAAGGGCAAGAGACAAGTGACTTAGATCCACATCAAGGAAAACTCCAAAACTATTTGGCCTTTACACACATCCTGATGTACGTGGGTTTAAGGGTCAAATCCGTGTATGTACGCGAGAATAGGTTTAAAAGTCACGTATAGCAAATAATGCATGTTTTTATGGATGATATTGGAAACATCAATGGTACAAAAATGGTCCATGGGGTCTAAATAGTCTGCAGAGGGACAGGGAAGGCCATAAAGGTGTGATCCACCATGTGTGGTAAAATCAATTGTAACAGAAGGAACCAATCATCTCACTATGACAGAATGGATCAGCCCTTACATCTAACCATGGAAGGAACCAATCCTCTCACCATGTTAGAATGGATCTAGGTCTCATCATTCCCTGTTGGAGGGAACCTCGATCTAGAGAACACCAAGCTTCTCCGTGAAGTATTCAAACTTCACCCTAGCCAATGGCTTTGTCAACATATCAGCTATTTGTTCATCTGTCGCGACATATTGGAGCTTCACTGCTCCCCTCTACACCATATCCCTGATATAGTGATACTTGATATTGATATGCTTCGACTTTTCATGGAACACCGGGTTCTCCGACAACTTCACGCAACTCTGGTTGTCACAATGTATACAAGTAGCATCCATCTGGAGATCAAATAAATCAGATAGTAGCTTCCTCATCCATACTGCCTCACAACTAGCTGAACAAGCTGCGACATACTCTGCTTCAGCTATACTCAGTGCCACACATGATTTCTTCCTGCTAAACCAAGAGATCACACCTGATCCCATACTGAAGCAGCACCCTGAAGTGCTCTTCCTATCGATGGCATTGCCTGCCCAATCTAAATCAACATAACCCTCCAGGTTAATCTTCTGATTCACCTCATACTTGATCCCATAATCAATTGTACCCCTCGGGTACCTCAGAATATGCTTTGTAGAAATCAAGTGAACATGTCTCGGATCTATCAGGAACTGGCTCAAGGGGTTCACAGCAAAGAAAATATCTGGTCTTATGTTCATCAAGTACATCAAGGACCCAATTATCTGACGATACATCGTAGCATCAACTGCTTCTAATGAAGCATCACTCAATAGCTTCAGGTTAGATGCCATAGGTGTGGTCATTTCCTTACATTCCATCATCCCGAACCTCTTCAGGATCTCTACTACATAATTCCCTTATCCAAGGGAGATTCCATCCGCATTCTACCACACCTCCATGCCTAGAAAATAGTCCATCATACCCAAGTCCTTCATTTCAAACTCGGCAGCAAGCTTTCTCTTTGTATTAGTAATCAACCCATCAATTCCTGTTACAAACAAATCATCTACATACACTAGGAGCATCACTGGGTTGCCATCTTCAAACTTGTAGTAAAGGTTGGAATCTGCTTTACTTTTGGTAAAGCCCAAACTGGATAGAAAGCCGTCAATTTTGTCGTACCATGTCCTGGGTGCTTGTTTCAAACCATACATGGATTTCTTTAATCTACACACATGAGACTCCCTATCATGTGTCTCAAAACCGAGTGGTTGCTCTACATACACTTCCTCTTCCACTACACCATTCAAGAAAGCAGTCTTGACATCCATTTGGTGTATCTTCCATTTCATCACTGCAACCAGAGCAAGTACTGATCTGATGGAAGTGTATCTAGCTACAGGTGAAAAGGTTTCTTCATAATCTATTCCTTATTTCTATGAGAAGCCACGAGCCACGAATCTTTCTTTATATTTTTCTATGCTACCATCTGTAGCATGCTTGATCTTGTAGATCCATTTGGAAGTTACAACTAACTTCCCTTCTGGTCTTGGGACAACATCCCAAATACCTTTCTTCATGATTGATTGATACTCTTCGATCATAGAATCCTTCCATTCTTTCTGTTCTGCTGCTTCTTCATAGTTGGAAGGTTCTTTATTGATAAAGTCACATAGTAAATCTACATACCCGGAGCAGGATCTGGTCCTCTTTCTTTCTCTATGATTCTCTTCTAGATCCCCATATCTTTCCGCACCTTGGATAGCTTCTCGTACCCAAGCAGGTTTCCTCTTGTGAGGATTCTTCTCCTGAGGTGGATCTACAAGTTCTTGAGGTTCTTCAAATTCTCGATCTTCTTCTTGAGTTTCTTTGTTCATGGTTGTGTCATGAGTTCTTGGTGCTTCTGTTTCTTCAAGTTCTTCAGCACGTCTCTTTTTGGATTTGTTGTAAGCTGTGTCTTCATCAAATGTTAAATTCCTACTAATTTCGATCTTCTTGAATCTTGGGAAGTATATTCTGTAAGCCTTCGAGATTTCAGAGTATCCCACAAACATACCCTTCTTTCCTGAAGGATCTAATTTTGTTCTCTTTTCTTTCGAAATGTGTAGGTACACTAGACAGCTTAATATTCTGAGATGGCTGACTTATGGTTTCTTGCTAGAAAATACTTCTTCGAGTGTCTTGTTCTTTAGTACTCTATGTGGAGTACAGTTCTGTACATACATCACCGTTCGGGTAGCCTCTGCCCATAGATGCATGGGAAGATCTTGATCATGAAGCATTGCTCTTGCAGCTTCCATGATAGTTCTATTCTTCCTTTCTGCAACCCCATTCTGTTGTGGATTATATGGAGTGGATAACCCCCTCTTAATCCCTGATTCTTTGCATAAGTCTTTGAATTCATTTGATGTGAATTCTCCACCATTATCTGATCGAAAGGTCTTGATCTTCTTTTCTGTGTGGTTCTCGATCAAGGCTTTGAATTCCTTGAACTTGCTGAAAACTTAATCTTTGTTCTTCATGAAGTAAATCCATGTATTTCTAGAATAATCATCAATAAAAGAAACATATTATACATACCCACTTAGTGAACTTGATGACATTGGTCCGCATACATTGGAGTGGATGATTTCCAAGATTCCTTTTTCCTTGCTCTCGCTACTTGGAAATGTCTTCTTTGTATTCTTTCCTTTTGCGCATCCTTTGCAGACCCCTTCATGTTTTGCTCGAATTTATGGAAGACCTTCAACAAATTTGCTTGCAAGTGGTAGTGCTCTGTAATGCACATGTGCAAGCCTTCTGTGCCAAAGTTCATTTGGTTCTACTGTGTCATGGACCAAATCTTGTTCTAGATGGCCCTTCAATTTGTATAATACTCCTTCTTATTCTCCAATTACTATTGCATCATCAATAGTATTTCCTCTTAACCACATGAGGACTTAGCCATCTACAAATGTAACCCTCATGCCCTTTGCATCCAGTGCTGATATGGAGAGAATATTCTTCTTTAGTCCTGGTACATGTTACCACCTAAGTTGTACTTAGTGGTTTTTATCAAGTGAGCCTGGTGAACTGGACAAGGATAACTTGTTCGGACTTCAAGAGACCTTTGGAAGTACTTCTGGAAGTGCTTCTTGTATCATATCACATGTTCATACCCCATGGGGGAGTTGTAATAAATGTTCTAGCATGATAGTGTCTGTAAAAGACTCGGTCTCTTAGACTTCATTTGTCAATCCGATCAGCCCAGGGTGTTTTTTCCCTTGGTTATTATTGGTTGTTGAATAAACGACTGATAATTTCTGAGTTTTTCACTCCATACCTCCAAAGTTGGGGTGGTCGGCTTGGCATTTGGGCCTATTGAGGTTATTAGAGTCTATGTGTCAATGTGTAAGCATTCTAGACATAATTTTTGAGTCATATGAACATGTCTAAGTCCCCTTAGGTGTTTTTCAATTTTTCAATTTTTCAGTTTTTTCAGTGTTTTTTATTAAAATTTAATTTTTCCAAAACTTAGGCTATTTTTTAATAGTTTAATTGGAAAAATTGATTTTGTAATAAAAGTGGGCCAGATAATCAGTTTCAGTCATGTAGGTGCTCATTTTCAAGCTAAGAGCACCATGTAAACCCATGGACCCGCTATTTCCTAAGTTTTGAGTGATCTTCCATCACTCAGGTCAGAAAGCCCCAAAAATCAATTATTGATTATTTTAATTAATAAATTGATGAATAATGGAGCAAATCCAAAATCAAATAAATCAATGGATTCTCAACCGATTTGACTGAAATCAATCAGATCTGGAGCAGATTGACTGGATCTGACAAATCCTTGACTGAAGGAGGGGATCAAATCAGATCCAGAGTTGATCTACAGTGGTCTTTATGGGGAATTTCGCCCTCCCTCTCTCCTCAACACGTTTTTGGCTCAACTAGATGATTTTTGGTGGATTCTTCAGTGTTTGGGCCAATGTGTCAGTGTATGGGTTGATGTGTCAGCCAGATCAAGCCCCCGGTTGACAAGTAGGCTCAGTTCAGCCTCAGTTCTACATTGATGAACTATCCATCAGAGGATTTCACTTGATTCCATGAGGAATTGCGCCCCCCCTGGGCTAGATGGCCTGCAAATTGTATAAATCAAGGCACAACCTCCTCTTCCAAGCTAGTTAGAGCTGGACTGAAGGGCTTGCCATTGTAATTGTGTACTGATCTTATTTTGTTGAATAAATAAAAGCTTTGGAGGCTCAATTGTGGAGTATCTTTCATGTGCGGATTGTCATTGTCTCGCTGCAATCGAGGTGAAACTGCTATTTTTCCAGTTTTTTGCACTTAATTATTGTCTGCCTTAATGGTTTCTTAAATCATAAGGATAGATCATTGTAAGTAAGCTTACTTAATTTCTATTTGCTGCATATGTTTGAATGAGTTAATACCTGTATGTTAAATAAGGTTATTTGCATACTGTATCATCCCTTTCTCATATGTATCTTCAGATCTGATAGTTCTGTATGCAGGAATTGTGTTGTAGCTTACAGGTTTGCCGTATCTAGAAGATCTATGGTTCAGGTTTGATTCCATTGATTTCCAGCAGATATTGCTAATATCGTGCCCCTCGGTGCTTCTCTACCAAGGTCCCTCTGCAGATCTGCTTCAACAACAAGCACCTTTCTTCCTCTTTCTCTCCTTTAAAATTATTAAAATTTCCTCAAACTGGTTACTTTAAGGTCTCTTTTTAAATCTGATCTATCTCATAAATAAAAGCATACATGGATCTAATTATCAATATCCCTTCAGTTTTCTAGATCTTAGCTTCATTGTGCACATAGGTTTCAAATTCAAGAGATCTAGCTAAAATTGCCTTAGTTTCGCAAGTAGTTTATTGAAAAATTCATAGCTTGCTGTTAAGGTAGTTTCATTTGCTGTTCAATAATTTCAATATTCTGCAATATCAGTGCTGTTAATTGGCTGCACAAACAGCAGGCCAAGATCCCAAGGAAAGCTTGCTTTCCTTGGTTCCCTTTTCGTCGGTTTAACTAGTTTAATTTCATTAATTGTTTGAGATAAAGTAGGCTGACCCAAAGGCACTCTTAAAGTGATTTGGGGAATTTTTTATTCTAATTCACTTGCTTTCATTTATCAGGTCTGACAGAGAAGAAAATAAGCCGCTGTCCAAAGTGGCTTTTGGAGCGCTCAAATCCCCCGAGGGGGCTCTCCTTTGTCACATAATTTGTAATTGTTTTGAATAAACTGTAATATCTTGGTTTCGGCCTGTATAAGGACCAAGAAAGCTCTGTTTTATCAGTGCTTTGATATTTTAATCTCTGTAGTAAAATCATCCTTTGAATAGGCTCTTTCGAGCCCATTCCCCATCCCCCCTGGGGGGATTCGCGTCGGTGCCTTTTTTGTCTTTTTCTGCTTATTTCCTTTTACTAGAATTTATCTGATTGGTAGGGTAGTACATTTGATCTTGTTGTTCATTCCATATTCCATATCTTATTTTCAAAAGTAATCATAATACTTACCCCACGATTTCCCGAGTGACCCGCAAGGGGAAAGAGATTCGTGGTAGGATTAATCAGAAAACCGCATTTGTGTAGTTGTGTTATTTTCTCATCACTTGTTTATCAAAATTTTAAAATTTACCCCTCCTTGATTCCCTGATTGAGATCCACTTGGATCGAAAGAGGTTCTTGGAGGCTTTTCTTTTAAGCAAGAACACATCTTTTAAAACTTATTAAAATTTACAAGACTCCAGTGTGTATGCTCTGCACTTGGCTGCGGTTTGTCCGATCAGTCAAGCTATATCAAAAGCATTTGGGTGACTAGCATAATTAGGACTCACCTTCCCCAATTAACAAACCATCAGGTGAAAATCCAACACCTCGATCAAACCTTTACGGTGGCAAAATACCCAAAGGAAGCGGGAACCTACTGAAAAGTGACCTCGGGGCGCCGATCTCTGTCACACCCTAATGGGTGCGTTACGAACATAGCCCCAGAGACTCCATTTCAGCCCAAATATTCCTTACGGGTAGCCGTATAGGCTTTGTTTTGGACATACTCCAAGTACTCTCGGGTATATCTGGAGTCCCCCTTAAGCCTAACTTAAACAACTCATA
>LPNX010861416.1:9107-30070 GCA_001517045.1 Pseudotsuga menziesii | reverse complement strand
TAGGCTACACCAAGTGCTAAGTGTGGCAAAAGGAGGACGTCATGCCCCAACTAACCCCAACAAATGTGTTCCCTCATTGTCCTCTTTCATTATCCTTGCTAGATTCTTCAAATAAGGAAGTACACTTTACGGATAACACACGCTAGAGGACGGGTAGAATAGGTCAAGTCAGAAAATAAGGTGTGCTAGATAGGGTCAATGTAGCCACCTAAGTATATTGCCAAATTTTCTCCTTTGTCTTTCGAAACAATCCAGGACAAAACCGCATTGAGGATGAGATGAGTACATACTGTTACCTTCTTTGGAATGGAACCACAATGATAGAAAAACCTAAGAACTTGAAAGCCTTCAAATTTCTTCCATGGAGGATGGTTACTTTCGCAGTATTTATCTATCCCTGCCTGTACCAAGCTAAGATATACACTATCGTCATAATATGTCTATTTAGTGAAATTCGTCTGCAAGTAATTGACTATTTGATTCTGAACTTGGAAAATCATTTGCAAAGATGAACCATGGAAATTTTCTAGAGAATCTCTGAGGGCCAACTGTAATATATGCTTGCACCTATTCAAGCTTTCTTTCGGACATGCAAACACTTTCTTGAACTTTCTAATAATCATGTCAGTATGAACATTAATCTTTAAAAATTTGAAATTATCAACCACAAAATTCGGACCTTGAAGTTTTAAGTGAAAAGATAAATAACAGATATCATGGTAAGGAGAAGCAAATACTATACCTGCCCACATACCTGCCTCGATTCTGTTGAAATGCATCATTGAAAACTTGCCGGTACTGGATAGAAATGGTTGTTTATCATCTGCAACACTTCTAGAGAGATATTGTTGGGAACGATAACCATGGCCTACCCTAGGAGAGGGTAAACCCATTGGCTCAATATTTGCCAAGGAAGTCTCTGTATAAATCCTACACTGTCCTCGATGTTGGGTGAGCAAAGCTGAACTAAATCGTGAGAGATCTCATTGGAAATTGGGCTCTCAAATCCTTTTGACCTTTCACTTGCATTTTTATGGATAAAAGATATATGATTGTCATCTTGAATAAAAAAAGAATCAACCAGTGAGGTGATTCATAATCAAAATCAACTAAGAAAGTGTTGATCCAATCATCATGAATGGTTGACAAGGATGGATAAACTAGAGTGTGATAGATCTAAAAGGTATGCCTTCTCGAGTCCTCAAGATTTACACTGATCTCACTGTTATCTTCAGCAACCTGCTTCATCAATTATGTCTTCAATATCCTTCCTAAAGGGACTTAAGACTTCTTCATATTGCTTCAAATCTATATAAAAATCCGGCTTGGCTTGATCCATACTAACATCTTTAATTCAATCTACCAATCAATATCAATTGTTATCATCAATTCAATACACTTCACAAGTCCCAAGGTAGGGTTTTGCACTTCCTAAGGAACTTCCTTAGGAAAGTGTGCTCTAAAGGGGATATGTTCAAGTGTGTTGGTGGCTGCATGTGTTTTTCCTCTATTAGGTGCTCTCCCCTGGGTTCAGGAGTTACCCGAAGAAGTTTGAGATGTAGGTTGCGTTGACATTGGATCAAGACCCTCTTGTATGCTTACATCACTAACACAGTGCATACTTAGTTTGCTTTGAAAGGACTACGAGTTTGTGCAGTAACAAATTATATGAAGTTATGGTCCAAGGTGAGGCCTTGCTTGAAAAGGGTTTTTGAAGCAGGGTGTCTCTCAAGGCGTTAGATTAATTAGATGAGATTCGAGATTTCTTGAAATAATGAGAATTACTTCTTCAAATGTGGAATTGAAATAATGTTTTAATACTAATGCTTCAATAGAAATTTAGATAATAACTCAAACACATGAGAAACATCCCAAGAGTTGTGCCAGAGGAAAGTATTGCAAGAGAAACCAAATTGCACAAGTAATTTCCAGATTTCAAAAATGAACCACTTAGCTAATAGATGTGTTTAAGCAAACATGAAATTATGATCCAATATAAACCAAGTGAACACGAAAAATGTCTTGCATTAGATTGTGATTGCTATTATGTATTAAAGCAAGATAACGCAGAAATTTCCAAAATTCAATATGTTGAAATTTTACCTAGGAAGTGTTTGTCCATTCATGCCTTGGGGTGGACAAGGACACTTTAAATGTGGTCTCTAGCATGTTTAGAGGGTGAGAATGGATTTATTTAATAAAGTGACCTTTTAACGCGAGTTTGAGTTATAGTTATTTTAAAAGTGACTTTATGAGAATTAAAAGGTGGGTGTGCATTAAATTCTCATTTAATATTCAAAAAGTAATTTTTAATGAGGAAATGAGATGAGCCCTAAATCTCATTTAGTTGGCTTTTAATCTAAGCCATTGATTTTTTGATGGAAGTTACTCAAACAAATGCTTGGGAAAGGAAAACCTAATTCATTGTTCACATTCCAAAGAGAGAATTTTTGGTGAGGAGAAGAGCAAGAGAAGAAAAGTTGATTTGGAGAGAAGAAGAAAAACCCTTGAAGATTTTTGAAAAGGCTAGGTAGCACGCTGAATATCAAAATGGAGGGCACAAATTTTTAGGCAAAATACAGGTAGGAGGGCACAATTTTATAGACTGATTTTTTTATACTTCGCACAAAAATTGATGAGGCCGTACTGCATTTATTGTAGGCTGTACAACATTTATTGATGTCAGTACAACACGTTTTTTCGAGGTAAAAAGGACAGTCTATACAGTAGGAAAAAGGGATCGTACAACATTTAATTCATGGCACAAATTTTGGGGAAGAAGGTTGCATGAATTTCGAGGTCCGTATAGGGTGCTGCATGCACGTTTTTCAAAGTCGTACAACAACATTTATTGCTGGCACGTCTAGGTAAAATATCTGTCAGTTGGGGTATGGATTTTTGCTAGAAGTTGGCACACATTTCGAGATGAAATGGTTGAGATAAGTACTGTTGTAAATTTGTATTAATATGCTTGAAGAAATAATAATCTCTCTCTAAAGAACAAGTTTTCTAGAGATACATGTTCGAGACATGTTCACAGAGATGTCCGAGATAGACTTGGAGTTGGAGGTTGTATAGGGTGATGATACAGTGGTGAGATCAATTGGGTGAGGGACAGTCTGCTTTGATAGGGAGTCCATGGAGCCCATGTTACTAAGGGATGTTTTGTACATCCCTAGAATGAAGAAGAATCTTGTGTCAGTTTCCACGAGCGAGGATAGAGGCCTTGGGGTATATGTCTTAGATGGGAAAGTGTACATCTTTTCCATAGTGAAGGGTCCATCTGCTTCATATGTGATTGGAGTTAGATGCGGGAAACTATACAAGCTTCTCTTTCAGCCACATCATGCATTGGAACACACACAGAGTAATAGTGAGTTGTGTGATTTATGGCACATGAGGATGGCCCACCTTCATCATTCAACTTTGACGATGCTGAGAGACATGACCACATGTTTGCTAGATTTCAACACAGAGCAGAGTGGTGTATGCAGAGGGTGTGCTTTGGGAAAGTACACCAAGACTGCTTTTTTGAGCAGACAACAAGTATAGAGGGAGTGCTGGATTTAATTCATTCAGACTTGTGTGGTCCAATGTCATCTGCCTCATTGACAGGTTTTGAGTACTACATTACATTCATTAATGAATTTTCTGGGAACATCTAGATCTACTTTTTGAGAAGCAAGAAGTCAAAGGAGGTCTTGCTTCTGTTCCAAGAGTTCAAAGCTCTTATGGATAACTAGACAGGAGAAAAGATTAAGGTGCTCATATTAGACAGTGGGGGTGAGTATACTTCCCATGCATTTGATGAGTTTTGTAGACAGGAGGGCATCATGAGGCAGTTGACAGTTCCCTACACTCTATTGTCCGTCGATTGCACACCAGCAACAGAAATCAATTGAAAGCTGTCTCCCCACTTAGGAAAGTGGGAGAGGTGTGGCCTTAGGGGCAAGCGCAGAGCTAGGTATTGTCATCTACTCCTAGCTCCTCCGTTTAGGCTAACTCCTAACGAAGCCAAGGGGGGTAGTCCCTACAAAAGAGTTTTTTAAGGCTCTTAAGTTGTTAAAGTATATTTGAAGGTCGTGGATGCGGATGGGGTTTTTTTAGGAGTTATTATGATTAGAAGGTGTTTTACTTATTATGAATGTGACACAAGATCAAAAAAGGCAATCCGTGTTTCAAATGAGAGATTAAAAGATAAATTTAAATTCTAGACATCAATTATGCATTCAGTGATAACAATTATATGAAACCATAGACAATTGATCATATAATTATGTAAAACAAAACAAGGATCAGTGCCGTATGGAGTCGATGAAACTGAAATGCGCTGAAGAAATAAACACAAGTGTGGAATTTAAATCAATGAATGTTAGATTGTGCGAGTGTTCTTGGTAAGTTTTAAAGATTTTAATGGCGATCTTGCTTAAGGTGTCTGGAAATCCTAACCAGAAATACCTTCAGTGGCTTCGTTCGAAGACATGACGGACCTATCTGGAATCACAAGCTAGGTGTTCAATAACTTAACCAACTGTGTCCAGATTGGGTTGCCCGGCTCCCACACTTGGAATTTGCCCACTACCTCAGTATTTTATTGAGACAACGCCAGTGCGTTGGTTATGGGGTAAAAGTTTTAATAATTTTGTTATTGCGTTCTTAGCAAGTCCGTTCACTGTTCTGAGTACGAGCCCAACTCGAAAGTCGGCAGAGCATACTAGGTGAAGGAGATCAACGAAGTAAATTAATTAGAGGGAGTGTGAGTTGAAGGATTTTATTAAGTCAATTAATTAAACTCTTCGACAGAGAGCACTCTTGACCTTGTCTTATGACAACGGTTCAAGAGTCTTATCTAATCTAGATACCTAATGCAAGGATATGCAAGACTAATGATGCTCTTCGATAGAGAGTGCTTTTGACTTGTGTTTCTGCAAGTTCAAGAGTCTTACTTATTGATTAACTTGATTAACAATATGATGCACGAAAATAAAGTGAAGATGGTTTATTAAACTCTCTGACAGAGAGCACTCTTGATCCACCTTATGGTGAGATTCAAGAGATTTCTACTTTAAGCAGTTGATTCACTTATGAAAGATACAAACTTAAAAGATGAAGTAATCAACTTATTCATTGAATCGAAACTGGCTAATCTTACAATTAGTATTCTAAGAGAAATGATGCAAGTATTATAAGCAAGAGCACATCTAATCTAAGCACATAAGGAGATGAAAACACCACAAACCTCCCCAAATGGGGGAGGCTGAGAGTGGGGACTTAAAAACCCCACCCAAATAAAGATATTTTTATTAAGATTTTACAACTTGCCTGTAGGAATTCAACCTTTTAACAGGACTTTTGAAGGAAAGCATGAAACTTTTTAATTTCAAACTTTATGTAAAAAAGGAGAGTGATTTAATTTTATTTGAAAACCCTTATTCAAACATGCAAAAGGGGAAAAGAAGAAGATGAAAAAAGAGCAAAAGAACAAGGCAAAAGAAGGCTAAAACAAAGGAAAAAGAAAGGGAAGAAAGGAGGAAGAAAGACAAGAAATTAAAGGCAAGAGAATGGAAGGATAGGGCAGTGAACTAGATGACCAATGAGCTGCAAAAAATAGTAAAAACGGGGCAGCGAAAGAGGAGGAAGATGGCTGTCATAAAAAAAGCAAAAACAAGGCAGCGAAGAAAAGTAAAAAAAAAAAAAAAAGGCACACAACAAGGTGGAAGGAGGCCAAATCCAACCTAGAAGAAGGGGGAGAAATCACTCAATAATAAACAAAAGGTGAGATCAACCTCCGAGCAAGGTGACCACTAGAAGCACTAGTCCCGAAACTGTCCAGACTAGCTGGATGTACGCAAGGATGCTAGTGGGGAAAGAGAAGTAGCCGCAAAATAATGTGGCACTTGGGATCAAATCCCAAGCTACTTTCTCAGGTCAAAACCAACGTGAGTTACATAGAAAGAATGGAGAGACAAAAAATTTAGATAAAACTTGGAAAAGTGACCGGAAAGATTTCTTTTGTTTGATGATGGATGAGGCAAAGAACTTGTGCTTCTCGATCTTCCTGAAAGAGAATGACTTCTTGTGGAGCTTGCAGAATGAATGTCAACCATGAAAGAGCCCCTGTATATCGGACAACACCTGAAAACAACACAACTTCAAGAGAAAAGCATGGATTATAAACTATAGTGCTAGATTGTTAGCCTTCAACAATAATATAACCAAATACTTAAGAATCAAGAAAGCATGGTGTAAAGAAAGGTATCACCTAGCAAGGTGAATCATGACCACAAAAAAGCTTCTACATTGACCTCCAAAGTCATAAACTTTATTAAACCTTAAGCAAAATGTTACAATGAAAATTCTCTAGAGCTTCTATGCAAAAAATCTCATGAAGAAGAGAGTGCAAAGCACCTCTCTTTATAAAAAAATTAACAGCTTAAAACCTAAAAGGAATTGGCTGTGAAGAGAGCTAATAATCCAGACATTAAAGTTGAAATCCTAGTTTGATGGACAAGTGTGGCATGTAGTGCGAGTTCATCTCCCATTGACTGATTCTGATCCTAAGTTGAATTAATGGTGAATGGGGAGGTGGCCTCCACCTTAGCAAGGCGCCCCCTATTCTAACATAGGAAACTTCACGAGCGAATATGTAGTGGCCATATGCATACACGTGAAGTCAAAGAGATCCACGCGAGTCCCTTGATGTAGACGTGAGTGTGTTGAAGTGACAACAAACTAGCAATTGGAGGGGAGCCAAGCCATGTGGTGGCTGTAAACCAAGGAAACCACCCACCTCCAAATCAGCATGAATCTCCAATCGGCATGATCTCCATCTTTGTGGTTGACGTGAATTGAAGGAGTTAGCTGTGAGGTGGCACAAAAACAAAGAAGGCCCACCTAACAATTAGCGTGAGCTACATCTTTGGGTTGACGTCACCATCGTATTTGGAAACCACTCGTATGCATTGTCTAAATCCACGTGAGCCATGGTTTAATTTATAATATTATGAGGGTTCATTAATATCCCACTCATCACCACCACATACTCCACGCTGGCGTGAACCCCATGCCAATGCTCACGATTTCTCTTTTTTAATTAAATCACCATTATAACCCAAAGTTTAATATGCCATGTGACATGAAGTGGGTCATATGAGTTGTTTGGACCATATTCCATGTCACTTTATGAATAAAATAATGACCTTTGACTTTTTAATTTTTTTTGACCAAGTGCCAAAATGTTCACTTTTAGCATTTAAATGCCACTTTGATGCTCTGCTAGCCGAATGATGACTTTCGGGATGCTTCGACTGACTGAAACTTAGTGAAAGTGGACCCTGGGGTAATGATGTTGCTCCGGGCTTGAAAAAGAGCCCAACCATGCCGAAAACGGACTCCGGATTATTCTTTTATTACATTTTGAAATTTTCCATTTAAACCATTAAAAAATGGCTTAAAAAACGAAAAAAAAATTATTTTTCACGGAATCCAACGAAACTCTAGGGGGACCTAGTACATGTTCATACGACTTAATCGGAATGCCTAGCATGACTAAAAACACTGACATGAAGGCTCTAATAACCTCCCAAGGCCGAAACTCCAAGACAACTACCCCAGCTTTGGAGGAGCGAGGGAAAAACTCAGAAATTATTGGTCGTTTATTCGATAGCCAATAATAACCAAGGGAAAAAACACTCTGGGGTAGTTGGCTTGATGCCCAAGTTCGGGAAGCCGAGCCTTTTATAAAAAATTAAATGCTAGTATATTTTTTACATTTTCCCCAAGGGGGTATGAACATGTATCTTACAAAAAATAAAAAGCTCAGCCAAAAACTGGCTAACTCTGGAACACACTGAACTTCTGAACCCAGGAGATGAGCATTCATCATTCTCGATAACTGGCGGCTCAATAGGAAGTTCAACTATTGTATAAAATAGTTGGTAACATCTGGCTCCAACTGTGGGACGGGTACTCGCTTGATTTATTGATTAAAGAGAGTGCCCGAGAATCCAAGAATCTCTGGTACCTGCATGTAAACAGAAGTGTCTTAGTCCCATGTATATGATATATAAAAAATATGCCACGATGAAGTACCAGAAAATATTTTTTTCTTTTTTCAAATCAAAGTGCATGAAATAAAATCTTTTTTTTTTTAGCATATATAAGTGAAATATAATACAAATGCTAATATACAAAAGTAAGGCGCTTTGATACAACATTTTACAAAGATATGATACATGAAATATAGTACAAAAATAAAGTACACAAAATACAACAAGGATGGGTTTAGAAAAGCCCTGGGATGACCCCTTGGTCATCTTGGAGGTTGTTTCGATAAAAGGGCTTCAAGTGTTGGCCATTCATGGACAGGTTTAATATTTCTCCATCCATGGTGTTAAGGAAAAAATAATTGGTGCCAGCCATGTCGCAGATGATAAACGTGCCTTTCCAAAGGCTATCAAATTTTCCATGCTTCCCATGCTTCTCCTTTCTCTTAATCCCATAAGAGAATAGTATCTCCTATTTGGAAAGATCTCGGCCTCGCTGACTTATCAAAGGTGCCCTTCATGCTTTCTTGATGTCTGAGTAACTGATCAAGGGCGGCCCTTCTAGACTCATCCAATTCTATAATTTGATTGATTCTCTGCTCCATTTCTGACTGTTCTGTGCCATATTCACTTAACATCCTGAAGATCGGAATCTGCATGCTGACCGGAAGGGTGGCTGTGAGTCCATACACTAGCTCCAAAGGTGATTTTCCAGTTGAGTTCTTTTTAGTGATCCTATCTGCCCACATAACATACTTAATTTTGCTATCCCATGATCTCTTATTATCCCCCCGCAGTCTTCTTGAGGATAGTCATTAGATTTTTATTAGTAGACTCAGCAAGTCCATTGCCATGAGGATAGTAATCTGATGAATGGGATAGGATAATGCCATATTGAAAGCATAAGTCATTTACTGCTCCTGAACTAAAAGCTTTGGTATTATTGGTTGTTATTTTAAGGGGAGTTCCGAATCTGGTGATGATTCTTTCCTCGATGAGGTCAATAACAACCTTCTCAGTGGCGGTTTTAGTGGGTATGGCCTCTACCCACTTGGTGAAGGAATTGGTTGCTGTGAGAATCTAGCAAAAACCATTGCTGGAGTTATCCTTGAATTTTCCAATAAAATCAAGCCCCCATTGCCGAAAAGGGGCAAGGACGACCACCGGAGTAAGGGGAAGAGCTGCCAACTTCTGCTTCCCAGTGAAAAGTTGACACTCTTGGAAACACTTGACATGCTTGTGAGTATCTGAAAAAATGGTTGGCCAGTAATATCCAGCTCTCAAAATTTTGTGGGCAGCTGTATTTGCTGCATAATGGCCTCCACAAAATCCTGAGTGAAACTCTGCTAATATCTTTTTAGAATCCTGTTCGTTGATGCACCTAAGTATAATACCATCTGAGTTACTCCAACCCAGACCCTCTTGGGTAAGGCAATACCTAACAGTCCTAAGTCTCAAAGCCCTACGCTTGTGCCCTTTGAGGTGATCAGGGCAGGTGAGATGGAGAAGGAAGAAAATGATGTCTGAATACCAATGGTGATCAAGGTTTTGAAGGGCAGGAGTCATGGCAGGTTGAGGGATGTCATTTTCTGCAATCATCTCAATGGCTTCTTCGTTCTTCTAAGTAAGCATTCTTGCAAGGCCTTGTCCCTTGATTAATTTGGTAGGCCTTATTTCAAGGTCATACTCCTGGATTTTGGAAACCCATGTACCCCTTATTCCTAAACAATCCTGTTGAGACAGGATGTCTTTCACCGCGGTGTGGGGAACATACCTGATAACCTTGGAATACCCGATATAAGTCCTGAAGTGTTTTAAAGATTTGACTAAGGCATAAGCCTGCTTCTCCATAATGGTATACTTTAGCTCATAATTCTGCAAGGCTCTACTCATGAAAGCTATAGGTCGCTCGAACCCCTCAAAGTTCTTTTGGAGCAACACACCGGCAATAGTGTCTTCAGAAGCAAATGAAAAGATCATACAATCTTTTGTGTAATCCGGGCTGACTAAGACAGGAGACCTAGTGATGGCATCTTTAATGGTGTCAAAAGCATTCCTTCCTTTATCTGTCCATATGAATTTGACATTTTTCTTTAGGAGAGCCTGCATAGGTTTCATGAGTTCAGCTAGATTAGGAATGAATCTCCTTATGAAGTTAATGTGACCATTAAATGATTGGAGACCTTTAACATTTTTGGGAAGGGGAATCATTTGTATAGTTTCTATCCTCCCAGGGTCAATTTTGACCCCGTCTTTGTTGATAATGTGACCTAAAAGCTTTCGTTCTTCAATACCTAAGACTGACTTAACCGGATTTTCAAGGAAATGCCATATTTCGTACATTGCTCGAAAATCTACCTGAGATGACCAACATGGTTGGATCTCTCTTTTGAAAAAACAGTAAGATCATCTTAATAGATCTCAATGATTTTGCCAATCAACTCCTTGAAAGCATAATCCATGGCCCTTTGGAAAGTAGCTCCTGCATTTAGAAGGCCAAAGGGCATTCTTAGATATTCAAAGGCGCCCCAAGGAGTTGTGAAAGTGGTTTTATGCCTATCCTCCTCTTGAATGACTACTTGATTATAGCCCAAAAAACCATCCAGCATCGACATCATGCTTGATCCAATGACCCGTTGGAGGAGGGTCTCCATGTTGGGGAGGGGGTAATTGTCCTTCTGACATGCTATGTTTAGATTTATGAAATCTATACATATCCTTATACTCCCATTCTTCTTTCTAACTACGACCAAGTTGGAGCACCACGTTGAATGTCTCGTAGGAGATATTATTCCTGCTGCTAGCATTTTTTCTAACTCCTTCTTAATGACTGGTGCTAACTTAGGATTTATTTGCCTAAGTTTTTGTCTGAAAGACTTGACTTTTTGACATTTTGGCTTCAAGGGAATAGTATGTTGAAATACATCTTCCCTATAGGCTTTGAGTTCGTCATAAGTAAAGGAAAATACATCCCTATACTCTTTGACTAGATTTATGAGGCTATTCCTTTCTTTTTCAGAAGTACCTTTTCCAATTTTTATGATTTTCGGTTTTGTTTCCGTCCCAATGTTGATTTCTATGTAATCCCTTTGCTTCATCTGCTCAACATTGATCTTTCTTCTGTCCTGTCTATCAAAGATGTTTTCTAAGGCAACAAATCCACGTGTCATAGGATTGAAGCGGTTACCCTCATCTTGATATTCTTTACCTTCCTCACGTTCATTGGCTTTATAATTGGAAAATTCATCAAGATGATTAATAAATTTCAATATTTGTGCATCTTCTTGGAAAACCTGCCAATGTTCAATATTATCAGGAACAGAAGGTCTGAAGTTAATCTCTAAAGGACAATCCCCCTCTAACATCTCATCCAATGGCTGAGGAGTTGACGCTGAAACTGCAAGCTTATCGGAGGCACTATTCTAATCTCTAGGGATTGCTTCTATGTTAAGGGCATCAAAGAATTCCATTGTATCCTAGATTGCATTTCTATATTTTTTAAGTCTCTGACACTTACATGCAAACTGACCCTTAACCTGTTGGACAATTAAATCAAAGTCCCCTTTGATATTAAGCAATTTGATCCCCATGTCCTTGGAAATCTCAATGCCCAGTAGAAGTGCCTCATACTCCGCCACATTGTTAGTTGCCTCGAATTCCAATCTGAAAGCAAAGTTGAAAACCTTATCCTCTAGTGAAATAATGACAACACCAGCCCCCTTTCCTGCTCTAGAGTAAACACCATCAAAATTCATTCTCCACAATTCACTAAGTTTTTCGGTCTTCATCTCTTCTTGGATGGGTTCCAAGAAGGTGGAGTTGATTTGATAGGAACCATTTTCATCAGTGTGGTAAGCATACTCATTCAATGGTGTTAGAGGNGTGGAGTTGATTTGATAGGAACCATTTTCATCAGTGTGGTAAGCATACTCATTCAATGGTGTTTGAGGGTTTTCAACATGGTGTCTTTTTTCCTTTTCAAAATACAGCTTAACAAATGAAAACTCTGATGCTGGTACGGTGGCATAGGTCCAATCCATCTGGATTGATCCTCCCAAAGTGGCACCCCATTTCCTAGAAAGCAACATACCCCATTTGTCCGGAACATCAATAACAAGGATGTCCATGGTAATTTGGATATTCGGATACTTAGCCGATCTAACTAACTAGTTCTCNGTCCATGGTAATTTGGATATTCGGATACTTAGCCAATCTAACTAACTGGTTCTCAATCATCCCTTCAACTTTAACCGATCTAGAGTCCATGGCACATACATTCTAGTATGGCCTTGTGGTTCTTAAGTCAAGCTGCTGCATGACTTTTTTGGTCACGATACTAGAACTAGATCCCGAGTCTAACATACAATTGTGTAGAAGAAGATCATCCATCATCAATGATACGTAAAAAGGGGGATGATATTCTTTTCTTGGGTCCCTAGTATGTAGAACTATAGGTGGATCGGCAAAGACATTATTCAAAGTTCGCTCCACGGTATCAGAAAAAGTGACCTTTTTAGGGGTAAGGGGCTTTATAGAATTTGAAGGACTTTCTTCGGTTTGAGAATCAACATTACTTGGAGGGTCTAGGATTTTCAAAAATCTCTCTCTTTGGCCAAGGATTTTACATAATTCAAGGACTGGAACAAGGAATTTTGTATTTGCTAGCCAATTACATAAGTCAAAACTTAAATCAAAAATTTCAATAGTTTCTACTTCTTTGGGAGGATTAGGAGCTGTTACCTTAGGAATATTCTGTGCAGAAGACCCCTTTCTTTGATAAGTTATTCCCTTGAAGTTCTGAGTGTTGTTGATCTGCTCGGCTGAAGGCATCTCACCATAGTACTGAGTTAAGTTGTCAACTTTCTTTTCATAATGATTGGCCTGTGGCCAAATTCCTATGGGGATGCTAGGGATGTCATCTATGTTGTTGATAAAATCAGGCTCACTTGTTGACGTATTTGGACCACAACCTTCAGGGTGACCATGCTCCTGAACATAGCACGCACAGTGGCAGCCAGATTCCTCATGGAAATCTCTGCATGCTCTGCAAAATGGTTTATATTGCTCAACCATGTTAGCGGCCTCTAGCTGATGAGGAGGCCTCTGCTCATGGTTGGGAGGCTTTCTTTGCCAAGTTGGCTTGGCAAGAAAGGTTCTAGGAGTAGGATGAGTTTGAGTTCTTTCCATCGTTATCACCCTATTTTGAATCTCCTTCAACTGCACTAAGTGTTTCTGTTCTGCTTCCTCCATATTTTTCTTCATCTCCCTTTTCATTTCAATCATCTGTTTTTCATAGGCATCCTTCATAGCTGATAAAGGATCCTTGTCTTTAGGTTCACTAATTTTCAAAGGGGGTGAAGACCTTGAATAACTGTGGAGGTTAGATTCACCAGATGATTGCATGTTCAGATCAATTTTAATTGCCATTTCCTGAGCCTGGAGCAAGTTAGCAGGCTCCTTGTCTCTGATCTGGTATTGCATTTTGACACTAAGTGCCTCAATGTAATAGACCAGGATGGTTGGTGCAGTTGGGGAATAATCAGTAGGGATGGCTTTTGACAATTCAGTGAACCTAGTATTGAACTCATCCATTGTTTCCGTATCCTTTTTTTTTTTTATGTTGGTCAAGGACGCAAGTTGATGCCAAGGTTCTTTCTTTTCACCGAACTTGTTGGTGAAAGAGGTTTTGAAAGAAGCTAGAGTGTCAAAAGCATTATCTGGTAAATTGTTATACCAGTCGCCGACCTTTCCGTCCAAAGATAGAGCAAATAACTTCATATACACATTATCATGTTGGCTAACTGGATCACTGACATAAGCCTTGATACACCTAGAAAAGTTCCTGAGGTGCATGGCGGAGGTAGTGGCATCAGTGCCTGTATACATTGGGAGCTTCTTGACAGCTTTGTCTAGAAGACGGTGGGGTTGACCTGCTATCTGAGAAAAGTCAAGCTGAGTAAAATACTCGCCCATTATGTCGGAAACAGAGGTATTAGTGTTTTTTGGAAATAAAAGGTGGATGTCTGAAACAGACTCAAATCCAAGTTTTGCAAAGATCCTACGAGAAGCTAGTTTGTTCAGTCTCCTCCTATAGACGTTTTCAGGGTCAAGGATGAAATCAAACAAACCTTCAGAGTTCCTTCTAGTAGAATACCTTGAGGTGTTAATTGACAGTGGAGTCGCCAGGTGGACTTAAGTATAATTTCGGAGAGTGATTGGACTAAAAATCTACCAAAAAAGGGAAAAAGGTAAAAAACTAAAAGAAACAAAGGTCATCTAGGAACAAAAAGATTTGTCTCTGGCAACGGCACCAAAAGATGTTGTCCACCGATTGCACACCAGTAGCAGAAATCAGTTGAAAGCTGTCTCCTCACTTAGGAAAGTGGGAGAGGTGTGGCCTTGGGGGAAGCACAGAACTAGGTACTGTCACCTACTCCTAGCTCCTCCGTTTAGGTTAACTCCTAACGAAGCCAAGGGGGGTAGTCCCTACAAAAGAGTTTTCTAAGGCTCTTAAGTTGTTAAAGTGTATTTGAAGGTTGCAGATGCGGATGGGTGTTTTTTAGGAGTTATTATGATTAGAAGGTGTTTTACTTATTATGAATGTGACACAAGATCAAAAAAAGCAATCCACGTTGCAAATGAGAGAATAAAAGATAAATTTAAATTCTAGACATCAATTATGCATTCAGTGATAACAATTATATGAAACCATAGACAATTGATCATATAATTATGCAAAACAAAACAAGGACCAGTTCCTTATGGAGTCGATTAAACTGAAATACGTTGAAGAAATAAACACAAGTTTGGAATTTAAACCGATGAATGTTAGATTGTGCAAGTGTTCTTGGTAAGTTTTAAAGATTTTAATGGTGATCTTGCTTAAGGTGTCTGGAAATCCTAACCGGAAATACCTTCAGTGGCCTGTTCGAAGACATGACGGACCTGTTTGGAATCACAAGCTAGGTGTTCAATAAGTTAACCAACTGTGTCCAGATTGGGTTGCTCGACGCCCACACTTGGAATTTGCCCACTACCTCAGTATTTTATCGAGACAATGCCAGTGCGTTGGTTATGGGGTAAAAGTTTTAATTATGTTGTTATTGCGGTCTTAGCAAGTCCGTTCACCGTTCTGAGTACGAGCCCGACTCGAAAGTCGGTAGAGCATACTAGGTGAAGGAGATCAACGAAGTAAATTAATTAGAGGGATTGTGAGTTGAAGGATTTTATTAAGTCAATTAATTAAACTCTCCGACAGAGAGCGCTCTTGACGTTGTCTTATGACAACGGTTCAAGAGTCTTATCTAATATAGATGCCTAATGCAAGGATATGCAAGACTAATGATGCTCTCCGATAGAGAGTGCTCTTGACTTGTGTTTCTGCAAGTTCAAGAGTCTTCTTATTGATTAACTTGATTAACAATATGATGCACAAAAATAAAGTGAAGATGGTTTACTAAACTCTCCGACAGAGAGCACTCTTGATCCACCTTATGGTGAGATTCAAGAGATTTCTACTTTAAGCAGTTGATTCACTTATGAAAGATACAAACTTAAAAGATGAAGTAATCAACTTATTCAATGAATCGAAACTGGCTAATCTAACAATTAGTATTCTAAGAGAAATGATGCAAGTATTATAAGCAAGAGCACATCTAATCTAAGCACATAAGGAGATGAAAACACCACAAACCTCTCCAAATGGGGGAGGCTGAGAGTGGGGACTTAAAAACCCTACTCAAAAAAAGATATATTTATTAAGATTTTACAACTTGCCTTTAGGAATTCAACCTTTTAACAGGACTTTTGAAGGAAAGCATGAAACTTTTTATTATCAAACTTTATGTAAAAAAGGAGAGTGATTTACTTTTATTTGAAAACCCCTATTCAAACTTGCAAAAGGAGAAAAGAAGAAGATGAAAGAAGAGCAAAAGAACAAGGCAAAAGAAGGCTGAAACAAAAGAAAAAGGAAGGAGAGAAAGGAGGAAGAAAGACAGGAAATTAAAGGCAATATAATGGAAGGATAGGGCAACAAACTAGAAGACCAATGAGCTGCATAAAATAGTAAAAACGGGGCAGTGAAAGAGGAGGAAGATGGCTGTCATAAAAGCAAAATTAGGGCAGCGAACTAAACAATCGAAGAGCGGCAAAAATGGTGAAAACGGGGCAACGAACGAAGAGGAAGATGGTTGTCATGAAAAAAGCAAAAACAAGGCAGCAAAGAAAAGTAAAAAGAAAAAAGAAGGCACACAACAAGGTGGAAGGAGGCCAAATCCAACCTAGAAGAAGGGTGAGAAATCACTCAATAACAAACAAAAGGTGGGATCAACCTCCGAACAAGGTGACCACTAGAAGCACTAGTCCCAAAACCGTCTAGACTAGCTGGATGTACGCAAGGATGCTAGTGGGGAAAGAGAAGTAGCCGCAAAATAATGTGGCACTTGGGATCAAATCCCAAGCTACTTTCTTAGGTCAAAACCAACATGAGATACATAGAAAGAATGGAGAGACGAAAAACTTGGATAAAACCTAGAAAAGTGATTGGAAAGATTTCTTTTGTTTGATGATGGATGAGGCAAAGAACTTGTGCTTCTCGATCTTCCTGAAAGAGAATGACTTCTTGTGGAGCCTGCAGAATGAATGTCAACCATGAAAGAGCCCCTGTATACCGGACAACATTTGAAAACAACACAACTTCAAGAGAAAAGCATGGATTATAAAATATAGTGCTAGATTGTTAGCCTTCAACAATAATATAACCAAATACTTAAGAATCAAGAAAGCATGGTGTAAAGAAAGGTATCACCTAGCAAGGTGAATCATGACAACAAAAAAGCTTCCGCATTGACCTCCAAAGTCATAAACGTTATTAAACCTTAAGAAAAATGTTACAATGAAAATTCTCCAGAGCTTCTATGCCAAAAATCCCATGAAGAAGAGAGTGCAAAGCACCTCTCTTTATACAAAAACTAACAGCCTAAAACCTAAAACGAAATGGCTGTGAAGGGAGCCAATAACCCAGACATTAAAGTCGAAATCCCAGTTTGATGGACAAGTGTGGCATGTAGTGCGAGTTCATCTCCCATTGACTGATTCTGATCCTGTGCTGAATTAATGGTGAATGGGGAGGTGGCCTCCACCTTGGCAAGGCGCCCCCCATTCTCACATAGGAAACTTCATGAGCGAATATGGAGTGGCCATATGCATACACGTGAAGTCAAAGAGATCCACGTGATTCCCTTGATGTAGACGTGAGTATGTTGAAGTGAGCAAACTAGCGATTGGAGGGGAGCTGAGCCATGTGGTGGCTGTAAACCAAGGAAATCACCCACCTCCAAATCAGCATGAATCTCCAATCGGCGTGATCTCCATCTTTGTGGTTGACGTGAATTGAAGGATTTAGCGGTGAGGTGGCATAAAAACAAGGAAGGCCCACCTAACAATCAGCGTGAGCTCCATCTTTGGGTTGACATCACCATCCTATTTGGAAACCACTGGTATGCATTGTCTAAATCCATGTGAGCCATGGTTTAATTTATAATATTATGAGGGTTCATTAATATCCCACTCATCACCACCACATACTCCATGCTAGCGTGAACCCCATGCCAATGCTCACGATTTCTCTTTTTTAATTAAATCACCATTATAACCCAAAGTTTAATATGCCATGTGACATGAAGTGGGTCGTATGAGTTGTTTGGACCATATGCCATGTCACTTTATCAATAAAATAATGACCTTTGACTTTTTAAATTTTTTTGACCAAGTGCCAAAATGTTCACTTTTAGCATTTAAATGCCACTTTGATGCTCTGCTAGTGGAATGATGACTTTCGGGATGCTTCGGCTGACTGAAACTTAGTGAAAGTGGACCCTAGGGTAATGATGCTGCTCCGGGCTTGAAAAAGAGCCCAACCATGCCGAAAATGGACTCCATTTCATTCTTTTATTACATTTTGAATTTTTCCATTTAAACCATTAAAAAATGGCTTAAAAAACGGAAACATTTATTTTTCACGGAATCCAACGAAACTCTAGGGGGACCTAGTACATGTTCATGTGACTCAATCGGAATGCCTAGCATGACTAAAAACACTGACATGAAGGCTCTAATAACCTCCCAATGCCGAAACACCAAGACAACTACCCTAGCTTTGGAGGAGCGAGTGAAAAACTCAGAAATTATTGGTCGTTTATTCAACAACGAATAATAACCAAGGGAAAAAACACTCTGGACTAGTCGGCTTGATGCCCAAGTCCGGGAAGCCGAGATTTTTATTAAAAATTAAATGCTAGGACATTTTTTACATTTTCCCCAAGGGGGTATGAACATGTATCTTACAAAAAATAAAAAGCTCAGCTAAAAACTGGCTAACTTTGGAACACACTGAACTTCTAAACCTTGGAGATGAGCATTCATCATGCTTGATAACTGGCGGCTCAAGAGGAAGTTCAACTATTGTACAAAATAGTTGGTAACACACTCCACAGTAGAATGGAGTGGCTGAAAGGAAGAACCGTGGGATAGTGGGTGCAGCTAGAGCCATGCCGCATGATCAACGTCTTCCTTTCTTCCTATGGGTCGAGGTCTGTAGTGCAACTCTTTTTGTATAGAAAAAGAGTCTGCACTGTGCCTTGGGGTGCAATACTCCTGAGGAGATATTCACTGAAGTTTCAAAGGCCAGAAATTCTGCTTAATGAATAAAAGAAAGCTTCACTGATAATCTGAAATTTACAGTCCACAACTCTGCCCCCTCAGCTCTTATACCATGTAAATTTTCCTGTGGAATTCCCCCACCCGATTTCAAGTCATTTTCTCATTGTTTAATGCCCAACCCAATGAACATTACTATTGTAGTGAATTGTTTATCTCATAAACAAAACATGCATGAAACACTAGCAGAATATAACAATTTTAAAGGCAGATAATTATAAAGATTCACAGCATGAAAAGTTTAGACACAATTTTTTTTGGCAAACTGCCCAAGCAAAACCCCCTAAGGCGAAAACCTATGTGAGAGAGAGTGAGGGTATTTTTTTGCAAATGGAATTGTACAATAATTAAATGACAGAGAGACCACTTATCTCAACTCCATGAAGACAACCACCCATTCTGGAAAATCGGGGACTGGATTTTTTCTCATACTCAACAATACACCAGCATTGGAAACCAAGGCCAACTTAGGTTGTATGAATAGTCAAAATACACAGTGGTATCTCTATTTATGTGCACAATGAAATAGTCCTCTTCCTCGGTTTGCCTGCTCTTTGTAACAGTAGCAATTTACATAGAAAATTGTGCCCACTTTGTAAGAAAGCAGGTGCCCTCCTGTTTCTTGGAAACTTGTCCCTCAAACAGAGCCAAACTAGATAATAATGCAGTAGTCAATGACCTCAAATTTCGTGCCAAACAATGCCAAACTCATGCCCAACCTCTTCCTCAAAATTCGTGCTCATTAAATGCGATGTGTGGTCTGGTATTAATGTTGTACCTGCATCTTGGAAATCATGCCCAAGGTCTTCTTCCTCTTCTCTCAAGCTCTACTTGCTCCAATGGACTCGTGAAACAATTCATTGTGCCTCCTTTGCTTTCTTGCCTTTTTGTTTGGTTTATGGAGGTGTTATAACGAATCTTGTAGTTTCCCAGTAAGGTGATTCTATCCAAGATGGTAGAGGGGAAAGGAAACTAAAGTCGTGACCTATGATATCCAAGACCTCTGAAATAAATTAGATGCCATGCCAGTCAAGGATACTGACACTTTATAGCTAGTGAAAATACTAAGCCTGGAGGGCGTCCCTATAACCAAGATGACCCTAAAAATAAGGAAGACAAATAAATAACCCAGGGAATCTTGATTAAATCTCTTAGTAGGGTAGTTAATTAGAGTTTTGCACAATTACTAAGAAAGAATGTGTGTCTATGTAAAAAGCCCTAATTTATTCTAGGGTTTAAGACATGAAAAATCAGATCTAAGGTTAAAGGGTGAAATTAAATAAAATCAGACACTCGGATTGATTGCTAGGTGTTAGATGAGATAATTAAAAGTGAAACTAGAAATACCTAGTTTGCGGAATGAAAGATACCCATTTCTCCCAAAGAGGGTGTCTTCCGCCAAAGGATAGGCCAGTGTGTTGAGTGGGAAAATGGAGTCCAATGGTCATGAAACTTTAGATCCATGGATTTTGAATTATTTCCAAAGTGGGTTTTGAGTTTTAAAGCCATCCGCAAACTAGAACCTACAGATTTAAAAATCGAGTGTTTTAAACTTAGGGTTTTATTATTATTATGCTCGGGTGGATTGAAATAATGGAGATAGAAGAACGTACCTTGTGAAAACAAACCTAGAAATTGTAGATGAATGCTAGAAAGGTGAGGATTACTCCCGCAAAGATTAAATGAAAGTTTTGTTGCGATCCAACTAAACGCTCGAGTGGAGAAGTGCGCCCCTCTTCTTGCCAAGCCAAGAAAAAATCAATCAGATTGGAAAGAAAATGAACTACTACAAAAGAGAGATAAAAGATAAGAGAAATAATTGGTCATAGACAAAATCACTCCCTGTTTAGAACAAATCCGGAGGAGAAACAAACAGTGGG
Source organism: Pseudotsuga menziesii (assembly GCA_001517045.1). Taxonomy (NCBI): domain Eukaryota; kingdom Viridiplantae; phylum Streptophyta; class Pinopsida; order Pinales; family Pinaceae; genus Pseudotsuga; species Pseudotsuga menziesii. The sequence goes on along the minus strand of LPNX010861416.1, from coordinate 9,429 downwards.
TCTCCCCAAATGATGCGCCTCTCCAAGATGACCTCTCTACCCGCAATAAAATAATAATCCATGAAAAATATGCTAGATTTTTTCCAAATATATTTCAGTGTAAAGGAAAAATAGTTTCAATCACAATTCTCGACATCCAATCCAGAAAAACACAAGTATTTCCCACAAAATAATTTTCTCTATTCCAATAAGCCAAGAGCCAGGATTCCTGATGGGATACAATGAGGGGATCACAACTCTTAAATAGATCGAAGTGTATCCACATTCTAACCAACATCCATCCAATGGTTGAGATTAAAACATCATCAACGGTGGATATCTT
>LPNX010861410.1:89111-121880 GCA_001517045.1 Pseudotsuga menziesii | reverse complement strand
TTAACTCAATTGAATCAACAAAATAATGAAGTTCCAATTTCATTCATGAGTTCAAATTTCAAAGGCGCTGAACTCAACTATCATGAAGTAGATAAACAAGATTTTTTCGTCTTTAAAGTTGTAAAACATTTTCGTCCTTACTTGTTGAAATCCAAAATGAAAGTAATTGTCCCTTATTCTTCAGTCAGAAATTTGTTGGTACAAAAAGATTTAGGAGAAAAAAGGGCACCATGGATGACAGCTCTTCAAGAATATGACTTAGAAATCAAACCATCAACGATAATTAAAGGACAAGGGTTGTGTAAATTAGCTGCTGAAACTGCTCATTTGCCTGATGATAAAACTGAAATTGTCATTGATGAAGATTTACTTACCAGAGAAATTTATTTTTATCCACCACCTCAAGATTCCTGGTACACAGACATACGAGTACTTCTGGAAACAGGGACTGCCCCTGATTACTTAGACCCGAAAAAGAAAAGAGCCCTCAGATTGAAGTCTGCTCCATACTTATTAATAGATAATATCCTCTTTCGGAAAAATTCAAAGGGAGTATACCTTCGATGTTTAGATAAAGATGAAACAGAAACAATTCTGAAAGAATTGCATTCTGAACCAGCGGGAGGTCATTTCGGTGGAGAGACGACAGCTCATAAAATTCTTAGGGCTGGTTTTTATTGGCCTACCTTGTTTCAAGATTCTTATACTTTCGTCAGAAAGTGTCAAGAGTGTCAAATTGCCGCGGGAAGGGTTAAAAAATATGCTTTCCCTTTGCAACCTGTTTCAGCTGAAAGACCCTTTCAGCAGTGGGGTATCGATATAGTAGGTCCAATAAACCCTCCCTCATCAATGCAACACAAGTATATAATAACTGCAACTGATTATTTCACTCGTTGGGCTGAGGCTGCACCATTAAAAGTTGTGAATACTAATCAAGTTATATTATTTTTGGAATTCTTTATCATAACAAGATTTGGTGTTCTTGATTCTTTGGTTTTCGATAATGCATCATATTTTTCATCACTTGAATTGACTCAGTTTTTATTAGAAAAAGGAATAAGAATCAGATATTCAGCTAATTAACATCCTCATGGGAATGGTCTAGCTGAATCAACAAACAAAAATTTATTAAAAATTCTTAAAAGAACTGTTTCAGTTCATCATCGAAATTGGCATACAGAATTGGTCAATGCTCTTTGGGCAGACAGAGTAACTCCAAAAGCTGCGATAGGTAACTCACCATTTTTCTTAGTGTATGGAACTGAAGCTATTCTTCCACCAAATTTGTTTTTACCTTCTTTATAGTTAGCTCAGTCTGTCCAGGAAGAAGAATGCCCAGCAATGGAAAAAAGAATTAATGCATTGTTAAAATTAGAAGAAGACGGGGAGAAGTCAAAACAACACTTTAACAAACACCAACAGATTGTAAAGTCATGGTTTTACCAATCTTTCAGTTCTAATCGAGAGTTTCAGGTAGGAGAGCTAGTCTTAAAATGGGATAAATCTCATGAAGATAAGGGTGATCATACTAAGTTTCAGAAACTGTGGTTAGGCCCCTTTGTTATTTCTGAAAAAATAGGTCCAAGTACCTTTCGATTGCAAACACTTGAAGGACAGTTCGAGACATTCCCTGTGAATGGACTGATTCTTAAAAAATATTTCTGTTGATAGTTTGTTGTCTAAAAATGTATATACTTACTCGCTGTTTGTAAATAATTTGTATTCCTGTATATAAACTAGCAAACTGTATATGAATCAAATTTCTGCCAAAGTCAAATATTTCAGATTGTTAAAATTTATATATATAACCAGTCTTTAGACAGAAATATTTAATTAACAATTGTAATTAATATAAATGAATAAGATCAGTTTACTCATCGGTCTTTAAAATTTTGATTTTAAACTGAAATCTTTTAAAATTTGTTCAGATTGATCAAAATTTCTTGAATTTGTAAAAGACCTTCATTATTTCTATTTATAAGTGTTTCTCAGATTTTTCTTCATCTTGTTATTTTCTTAAATAGGGATAATTTATTATATATCTTTTTCGAAGCTTGTACTTTTGAAAAATGTTTATAGATCTCTATCATCAGTCTTAGAAAACTTTTATCATTTGAGAACTGTCTAGCATCTGTTCCAATCAATAAGAAGCTAAAGTTTGAGACGGAAGGTCTTAGTAATGAGCCGGTCCGATCAGAATCACAAATATCACTGGTATGACATTATTAGGAAACTAGTAATGGCTTTTGGTTTTGAAACCAAAAGATAATGGGTCTCATCACGAGCCAGCTGATTCATTTTCTGGTGATATTAATGACTGACATTACCATTTGGTTACCATGCTGGGTAATGATCTCTCATTTTGTAACAAAAAAGAAAAAAGAAAAATAATGAAAATTGCAATAAAAAAAACATAACTTTTGTCTGAAGAATAGGAGGTCTCAGTAATGAGCTAGCCTAATCATGATCATCAGTATTTCCTGGAATAACTTCATTTCTGATCACCAGGGTGATGGCTTTTGATTTTAATTAAAAGACAGGAGATCTCATCACGAGTCGGCCTGCTTATTTCAGACAACTCTCGTGAATGATACTATCACATTGGGACACCAAACCCAGGTAGTAGTCTTCAGACAGAATTATTGTTCAAAAGAACAGCAAAAGCAAGAAACAAGAAAATTATTATGCTATGGAACAGGTTCTAGATAGTTTTCAGAAGAGCAGTATTCTATGTTGATGGTAAGATCATCTTTACTAAGAAGTACTTCTTTCGATGAAGATATTTGTAAGCCTATCTCTGATCAAATTTTTTTTTCAAAAGATGAAATATTTCTGAGTTATACTTATGAATCTGAATAAATAAAGGTTTGACATGAATAAAGGATTTTGATTATTTTTAACAGATTTCTAAGATTTCGCTTTGATCATCTTGTTTTAAGTAGAAATAACTGGTTCACCCAGGTCGTCGCCATTTGTTGGCAGCCAGCAACAACCTCTTCATTTCTTGAAAAAATGAAGAGAGATCAGCTCTTTATGTGATTTATCAATTAAAAATTTATGAAAGAGCACCTTCAGAATCTTTGATTCTGAAGGTACTCTCAATCAAAGAAAAGTGATTTAATGATTTTAGAGATGAAAGAAACTTGATCATAAAACTTGGTTTTTAACTCTCAGATAAGTTTCGTAAATTCTCATTAAGTTATTGAAATCATCAAAATGAATTTATGTGACTTAAGGGATTTGTGCCAAGAGAAATTTCATAAAACACATTATATGTTAAATAGGGTATTATTAGTCCTAAGACTAAGAGAATTTTGAAAGTTAACATCATATGTAATACCTTATTATGAACTTTGTAAATATCATAGTTAATGGATAAATGATGTTTGTATAGGAAAATTTTACTTATGATAAATATCCTATATGATGGTATATATGTGTTGATAGGATGCCAAAAGGGTTTTAAACTTAGTTTTGTACATATATAGTATAGACATTAATCTAGCCATCTTATCAATGCATCATTAACATTAGAGTGCGATTTATTGCTCTTCATACCATTTACGTAACATGATAAAATAGGGATGATTGTTTGGATTAGCTGGCCATGCAATAAACCAATTGTCAAATTGATAAGCGATCAATCATTTGGATCGATGAGCTCGTATAAAAACGTGGCTTTCACCCCTTGACAAAGTCGACAGTTGTATGCATATGGTAATATCGTATTGACAATGTTAAATGCTAACAGTCATTTCAAATTACACTGTTGTACCTATTAGTTATGAACCACTGTCAATAATCAATGGTTGCAATGATGATTCTATCAGTCTCCGTATCGCTGGTTCGCCAAGTTAAGTGGTTATCACTAACAGGCATGGTCAAACATAGATAAACTGGAATAAATCATGGTGTAGTGTGAAGTTGTAACATTTATCACTGCTTGAAATCCTGCTAAGATGGTAGGTTCAGAGATTAGATCTTCGATTAGATTTGAAGCATGTGAAGATTATCCATCATGTCGTGTGTATGGATACCTATTCCCTCTGTTTTCACTTTCCCATTCATTTCGCGACGAAGCCCAGAAAGTGTTGGAGAAACCATGTCTCCTCTGAATCGTTTTGAGATTTCAGGGTTTGAACTTATTGAATCTAACCAGGAAGCTGCCAAGAGATTCGCGAAAATGGGATGGGTAAATTTCTTTAGGTGTTTTGATGGTCACCATGTGGAAATTACTAAGATGTTCGCAATGAGTTTTAAAGATGACAGGGTGTGAATTGGGGGTTTCGAATTTGTTATCAACGAAGATAAAATTGCTGAAGCCACGAAACTCCCACAAGTGGGTGAACGCTGGTTTAAGGGCACTATGGTCAACAAGAAGAAGTGTTTGGCTTTGTTAATGCCATTACCAGATACAACGAAGCTGAGGATAGACGTACCTGTGAAATTTCTAAAGCCCGAATGGAGAGTTTACTATGAAATCTTAGTAAGGTACGTGACATGCTGTGGACGCTATTCCCATTTGCACTTGTATCATTTACGGTTGTTGTTAGCAGTAAACAGTTGTAAACTTAATTTGCCCTTCTATCTTTGGCAAAGTCTTAAGAAAATGTCACAATCTGTTAGGAATTTCAATAACCCTGATAGTAGTTTGTGTCACCATGGGTTGATAAAAATATTACTGCAATTCCAATTATCTGCTAAAGGTGTGTCATGGGATAATTTTATAGTTGATTGTCAATTGGGACCGACACAGTACTGGCCCAATCCATCTCCTCGAACTCGTAGAAGACGAAAGGTCATAAATCCTGAGGTTAATAGCTGAGAGGTTAAGGAACCAGAGGTCGTAAACATGCCCATAGATAATGAGATTAATGAAAATGCTGATAGGGTTTCAGTTCCTTGCGATTCTAGGGAAATATTGGATAAACCCGAACCTGGTAAGAATGAAGGAAACCCTGCAAAACTAAAAGAAGGATTAGCCGAAGGTGAAATTGATAAACCTGATGAATGTGATAAAGATTCTATGCATAAGTTGAACCATTTGGCTCAGGTTTGTTGTGACAAGGAAGGATTGAATTTTGAAAACTTATCGTTTTCGCGTAGAGTCACTAGGAGCATGCATAATCTTCATTCGATTCCAGGATATAGGTCTGATCAACAGACTTCCAAATCTACAGCTACTGAACCTACAGTTGTAAATATTGAGGATGATATTCCGATGTCTGTCCCTAACACAACGGATGTAGGGAATTCTGCTACTGCGCAGATAAATGATGTGCAATCAGATGATGTCGAAGGCATCCAATCAAAAACAAATGCAAACATTGTAGATTTTAAACCATTATGCAGTCAGCATAGCGACAGTCCTCGTTCTCCTCAGGAAAATAAAGAAGACGAAACCCTGCAAAAGGTGTTAGGCAATGTCTATCAAGATAAAATCGCAGAGTTCAGAGGAAAGCTCAAACAATGTCTATCAAGTACAGCCTTACTGGAAGAAGAAAACAAAACTTTCAGAAAAGAATTGCTAGAATGGATTGATAGGTGGAAAAAGGCGAACATGAAGAAGAATCAACACAAGAAATCCAAGAAATCAATATTAAATACAAATCAGCTGCTACTGGAACGAATTGAAAAACAAAATGTTAAAATTATCAGGTTGAAGGCTAAACTAGCCGAAGCTAGAAGAGTAGTCGCTCTTCATAATGAGGCTTAATAATTTTCTCATCTCATATGTCACAGTATAACAGGTAATGGTTATTTCGATTTTGCATGCCTGTAAAATCGGAGATTTAACAGGCATGCATTTATAATTTTAAGTATTTTTGTTAGCTGTGTTAAATTGATTTTAATATGATGCGTTGATTGAATTTAATGCAGGAAGTTTTATCATCACCCTTTTCCAGAAATACAGGACGTGGTTATATGATGGCATAGAGATGTGGCTGATTTGTTACAAGATGGAGTTTTATCAATGGTCAAGAACTTTCTGAGATACCTCGACTCAGGCCAGTCGATTTCTATTTCTAGTAATAGGTGTAATTAGATGCCCTTTTGGTTAAATAGTCCCTATAATGTAGCAGGCAACTTTTATAGCAAAAAACCGACTCTTAGTAGTATATAAGTTAAGAGTTTTGATGAACTCGAGAGGATGGAGTGTGTGAAGAAAACTTATTTTGAAATATATTTTGTTACTAGTACCATATCATACCTGGAGTTGAAGCTTTAAATGTGAATGATACTGGACATCTGCAACAAATACTGTGACTGGTATTTCGTTTTTGGATTTATACATATATACATATATTTCAGTTTGTTGTCTTCTACTTATATATTGACTCAGTATTGCTGTGACATACTAATGTTTAATCATCTTTTTCACTTTATCAATTCAAGTTAGTGTTTTGAGTAAATATCTCATTACGATTTTGTTTATTAGTGTGTTTATTATAAACATAAGTTTTAATGATATACTGTTCTTTTTATTTAAAAGCTCATCTGTATGTTGACAGTGACTTTAAATAAGTGTTATTTCAAATTCAAATAACTTTCTTGATCTTTAATTATTAATCAATTTTTGGAAGTTGAAATTAACTATGTGTTTACAGGTTAGATTTCATTTCTATTATAGCAGAGTGGCTTTTGTTGTGATTTAAATATGTTTGTTTTGATCACACTCCAGTTTTTCTGTTATTGATTAATAATTAATATAGTCTTAAATTTGCTCTCAGCTGAGATAGGGTTAAATAGGATAGATAGATTAATTAGTTTTAAATCTTATTTTGTTGTTTAATTCGCACTGTTAAATCATTCTGCATACTATAAGCAAGTTTTCATATTTAGAAAACTTCTCCAAAATCGATGTCTTTCCTTAAGAAAGCAACCTTAGGATATTTTAGGTATTTAGGTAGGATAGATATTAATATAGGTTAGATTTTGTTGGTTTTAAGTTCTCCTTAAGAGACAAACTAGCTGGTAGCAGGACGATAACCTGCGAGGTTTTGTTAAACCAAACATATCGGACGCTGCTCTAAGCTGATTGTGTGGACAAAACCTCCTTATTGGCTCTGATTCATAAAATCAGGCCAACAGGACTGTGCAAACTAATGGTTGAAGGAAATAACAATGAAGAAAGTGATTGGGAAAATGAAGTTGAATTACATATGACAGAAGTATGTCCTCTTTTTACAGCACCAGAGTCCTGGTACCGAGACCTTGTTCATTACCTTCAGGAAAGCATGTTGCCAGAACATTAGAATTCCAAGTAGCGAAGAGCGTTGCGCCTTAAATCAGCTCCTTATCAAATTGTTGATGGAATTTTATTTAGGCAGAATTATGATGGAGTCCTTCTCAGATGTTTAGAAAAGGAAGATGCAAAAGAGGTTATAACTGAGTTACATGATGGGTCTGCTGGAGGCCACTTCTTTGGAGATACGACAATCCAAAAAATTCTTAGGCCTAGGTACTATTGGCCCATGCTATTCAAGGATGCTCATGCCCATGTGAGAAAGTGTGATATTTGTCAGAGGTGTGGGGGAAGACAAGACAAAGAAGCATGACCACTAAAGTCGGTTATGATAACGGAACCATTCGAGCAATGGGGAGTGGACGTCATTGGAGAAATAAAACCAAATTCTTCTTTGCAGCACAAATATATTTTAACAACAACGGACTATTTCACTAGATGGGTCGAGGCCATTCCACTACGAAAAGTCAATGAAGATACTGTCATGGATTTCTTGCAGGATCATATCATGACCAGGTTTGGGGTTCCAATTTCCCTAGTTTTTTATAATGCTACTTACTTTTCTTCCATTAAATTAACTACATTTTCTCATGAAAAAGGAATTAATTTGTATTATTCTACCAACTACTACCCACAAGGAAATGGATTGGCAAAATCTACAAACAAGAATTTGATTAGGATTTTGAAAAAGACTGTCATAGAAAACCAGAGGAGTTGGCATTCAGCGTTACCGAATGCTCTTTGGGCTGATAGGGTTACACCCAAGAATTCCCTAGGTGTGTCACCATATACCCTTGTTTATGGAAAGGAGGCTATACTTCCTCTGAACATTATGCTACCATATTCCATATTAGCCGAAGAGTCTAGAGGCATAGACAACAAAATCCTGCAACTTAGAATTTATAATCTTTTGAAAGTAGAAGAGTCTAGATCCAAGGCCAAAGAATGTTTTAAGCAACAACAGGAAGTAGTGAAAAGGTGGTTTGACAAGCACAAAGCTGGAACAAAGAAATTTGAAGTGGGAGACTTGGTTCTTAAGTGGGATCACCTGCATGATGAAAAGGGAAAGCACACGAAGTTTCAACAGTTATGGGTAGTCCCTTTTCAGATTGCAGCAAATCTTGGCCCCTCAACCTATAAATTACAAGATTTGCAGAGATGGGAGGAGAACTTACCAATTAATGGTTTAGTTCTCAAACGTTATTTTTCTTGATTTATTGTTTCTTGTTTTGTACCTAAATAATTTGATTTGGTCATCTGTTTGTTTTATGTCATGTTTTTTTGATGTAGATTTTATTGATGCGAATAAAAGAGGCAAACTTTTAGTTGCATGGAAAGCATTAGAGTTTTGGATTAACTAAAATCCTTGGGTATAAGGCTGTGCACTTTTGTTTGAGATGATAGAATTTCTTCTAGTAAGTGGTTTTTCATAAATGTCTATGAACACATTGAAATCCCGCTTAAATCCTTGAAAAAAAAAACAAAAAAAAAACTCAGGATCAAAAGGTATGGAATACTATTTCGAGGCTCCATCCATTTCACATCTAAAAATGTCCTAGGGGGTGACAACAAAAGACCCACGGAGAGGAAGCACGTTAAACAATATATTATATATAAATGATCCCATGTCAAAAAAAAAAAAAAACCAAAAGGCTAATAAGAGTCAAAACTCCTAAAAAGCAATATCTATCAAAGCAAAGCACCGAATCATATGAGTACAAATACGCCAAAAGTTCTTCTCCATCCGTGAGCTGAAAAATCAAATACATCTCTCACACAAAAGGAAACTATGGATAGAGGATCCTGAATAAAAAATTTAGAAAGAAAGGCGTGAGGAGGACTCAAAAAGACAAAAGATCCAAAAGCACGAAAAAGTGCAAAATGGCACGAGAATGAGGAAAAAAAGAATATTTCTGTTTACCATATGTTATGATCCTGTGGTGTCCAAGCTGGAAGGTACCCAAAAGACAGAGGTAAAATGAAACTCATCTACTTGGCCTCAAAAGAGTTATCGTGACTTTGAGATTTTGGGTTTCCATTCTCCTAAGATTGGACTATCAGCAATGTGTAAAAGTACATATATTTGCCATTGGGTAAATCTAGACATCTAGAAGAATTAAATATTTTCATTTTATTGCTAAAACAATTTGTTACTTAAAGAGGAGTTGATTCATAGATTTGAGTTTACCAGGTAGTCGCCAATTGTTGCAGCTGCAACATTTTCCCAAATTTCAAAAAATTGGGACCCTCCTTTTAAGTTTTGTCTTGCTGGGATCTACTAGGATTGTTTAAAGTTATTGCAAGTTCGATTGTTGAGTTTGATTGTTAAATGAATATCTTTTATGCTGATGGTGCTTTTTGAATTAAATTGTGACTCACAGGGGTTTTTTTATTTTCACTATCAGAAATTATATTAGTTATGAATCGGAACCGTAGTCTCCTACGCAGCTGCCGTTGCGAAGGCTAAGTAGACTAACGACCCGATCCAAACTCCCACCTGCCATCGACGCGCTTTTTTTTAGTCTCGGCATTTTATTTTGTCACCATTGGGGCACCAGTCATTTGTACATCTGCCATTTCAGAGGATTGATAACAAAAGTTCTGACAATTTTTACCCGCACTCATTTCATGGCTCTTTTTCGTTATCGATTTTTTGTTGGACTTTTTTATTGGGGATTAGGCCTCAGAGTTTCCGATCACCGATGGTTTCACTTTCTGGAAACCCTATTCTATTTTAATCCAATCATTGCGGCTCTGGAGTGGGTTAACCATCTGACGCAGTTGTTCTATTTTTTGCCGATTGTTTTGTTTTGATTGCAAACCCTTATAGGTTTGGCACCCGCCATTGCAGCTCCGTAGCAGGCTAATTGCCTTTTCCTTATTGTCCTTTTCGCCGATGAAGATTTTATCTGTCTGGTGCTTAGTGCTGGCGTTGGGACTTTTCCCGCTATTCAGATATGTTTTACACTATTCTATGGAATAGCAGAGGGTACCCATAGGTATAGGTCCGTGCTAAGACGGTCTAGGTTGAAGAACATGTTTTGGGGTTTGGTTTTTTGAAGAGTAGCATGTACTTGGTCCCGGTCTTTGCTCTCGTCGGAGGGTTTCATTTTAGTACAATGATTCCTATATTAGGAGGTAGAGTCTTCTTTATCGGACATGTGTTTAAAGTTTTGAACAGGGGTTTACACACAAACTTGCGGGATTTATTTTGTCTTAGCATTTTTTTATTTTCACACATTAATACTATTTATAGCTCATGTTATAGAATGCTTGATTGATCGATTTTATATTAGCTTGTCAAACACTAATGATATGATATGCACAGGATAGGAAGGTTGCAGAAAAGAATATATGCCTAAAAGGTAAAGCTGAAGATAAGCAGCTTTGAAAGAAGAAGTCAAAACATAAAGAAACAGAGAGGTTGCTCGAGGAAGAAGGGAGAGAAAGACTGAGACCAACCAAACCTAAAAAAAAAAATACTAATGGATGATAGTGTGAAATCATGAAGAGCATACGCTCAGGCCTAAGGAGTTTGTCAGTTACCAAGCTAGCCCCTTTTCATAAAATTGTTTAAATCTAGAATGTAACGCTTGGATGAATCATGAACATTCACAAAATGACAAAACAGTGAGAGGGAACCGTTGGGGCAGCCCAAAGGTTTTGCCTTTGGTATAAGTATGGGAGTTAGACAGAGGAGGGGACTTTTTCCCAGTTAGACCTGTGAGAACACATTGTAAGAGGAACTATTTCGTTTTACAATAATATAATTACAATTTTACCCGTTGGAGAAAGTTTCGGGTGGAATGTTCAAATGTTATGAAATGAATGACATTGAAGGGGAACTATTTCGTTTTCAGCTATGATTCATTAACTGTGAGATCGTTTTAACTTTTTGAACCTATTTTCTTGTGTGAATGTTCTCTGGTTTATTTTATGATAATTTCCACTACGGGTAATGAATGTTTCCACAGACAATGAGCTATGTTGTTGTTCATCCATTTATTCATGTTTATGTTTTTTGAATCAAAGAACAACTATTTGTGATTTTTCTTAATGCATGAACAATTATACATTACTCATTAAATGATAACCTCACTCCCTAGGGACAACTTACTTAGTTTTATTTCCTGTTGTGTGTGGTTTAGATGCGAGAGAGTCTAAGACGAGAGGTAATAACCTGCACATCACATTGCGACCGCTCCTCGTATTCTTTATCAATCTGCATTTTAGATAGGCACTTGCATATCATACTTAAAGTTAAAAACACAAAAATATATACGGTGGACCGGGCCGCAACCGATAAAACCATTTGATTTTTGTTACTTGACCTTTGGTAGCCGAACCATAAACTGGATGGATTCCCCAGACCAAACAGTCACGGGCTAGTTGGGAACTTTGACTGGGGAGAATCCCTTGCTGTTGTTGCCTACGATTTTCCAGGTCTCAACAGTTCCTTACAATCTCGTTCTTAATATAGATATGGTTGATTAATGACTATATAATGTTGGCACAGAGAAATATCGATTCCTTATTTTTACTTTGCAAAGACCATACTTCCAATTCATCTGGTATACTCCAACATTGGGATTCACATCCCCTATAAAAAAATGTACCTATACATATGTTTCTTATTTAAACATTTGGGAGATATCTCTGCATTTGTAGCTAGTTTTTAAATCTAGATTTTACAGCATATCCCTATAGAATGGTATTGGGATCCAATCACTTATACTATGAAATGAGAACTTGCCACAATTATCGTTTTTATCTCTCCTAATTTTAGTAGTTATTATTGCCTCCGTTTAAAAAAGGGTTGATAGCAGTATCACACATTTTCATTTTGAGGCATTTTTTTGGAGCTTTGAATAATCTTTATCGTAAAATATTTTTAATTTCTATTTCCAAGTGTGTTTTTTTTATAAATTTAACAAAACAACATACATTTAGAAGTAAGTTATAATGAAAACCATATACGTTTTGCAACTTTTTATTTATAATAAGACATTTTTATAAACAAAATAAGACATTTTTATTGACAAAATTGTAAAAAATTCCAGAAAATAAAGACATTTAAAGCTAGTTTCAATGGATTTTCATAGATTTTTTGTATAAAATTTATACTGTTTTATAGTATTTTCTGAAATGTGACGATTCACATAAATTCAATAAAAACTATACCATATATTTGTAAATAACATTGGAAATGTTATACGTTTTCTTTTTCTCGCTTGTTTTTCGCATAGTATGGTAGAAATTTTAGATTAATTCATGAAAGAGTATATGATATGTTAGTTGTTAAATTTGAAAAATCTTGGTTCCCTTGGGGTATTGAGGATGTTGAATCCATTTATGGATTCAAAAAATGATTTGGACACTTCACAATTCGTATTTGAAAAAAAAATTAATCGAATTCCAATTAAAACTTCACACCAAAAAAAGAACTTCTAACAAATAGGCTACTTCTATATATAAAAATAATTATCGTTGCTCCTTCATGTTAAACATTACTTATATAAATCTTACACAACTACAATAAATATAAAATGAAAGCATTTATCATTGATCTTAATTACGAAAGACAACTTATAAATGTAATAAATTACAAGTACATTTTTAATACCATTACAGAGTTCCCATCTCTAGGAATATGGAATCATCACTTAATATTGCAATTAATCGTAGCTAAAGTTGTAATCATTTTAGCTAAAGTTGTAATCATTTTCCAGTTTAGACTTAATGTATAAATGTGTTTACATGACTGCATCAAACTCAATTGTTTATCTAATCGATATGCGACGTAATGCACAACAAGTTTGCTTGACTTGGCATTCCTTGGATGCTACGTGGCCTTAATATTTCCTATTATGGATAGAGTTTTGATCACTTGTAGATACGTTGGAGTGAAAATTAACATGGTGTTAACATATAAATGGCTCCTATGAAATGGTTACGACTATGTTTTCTCACAGAAATGGCTCATCGATCTCTGAATAGAATTACTTCTTTCACTCTTTTGGAGTAGTTCCTCACTTTCACTTCTGTAGGAGAGATTATATCATAATTCCATGTCTTACAACCAGCTCCCTTGGGTGCCAAAGGGCCTCCCCTCACGAGAGGTATATCAATCTAGATTCTTGGCATTGTTTCCATGCTGTTTCACCCATAAGTCTTCATTTTTGTTTGCAAATATATTTTCTGTTATATTCTATGGGGTTAATCATAACTTAGATACATCCAATTCATGAATTTATTAACACATTCAAACTGATTGTATGGAGGTAGATAAAATTATTGTAGTAATATTGAAAATTGATCTTTGTTATGCTAAGATTATGGCATATACTTAGATAGTTAGAGTTATGCTTAAATTTATTCGATATACTTAAATAGTTAGTGTTACAAATAGGGATTCATCTTTAAACAGTGAATTGAATTATGGGTTGTCTATCATCAACCTCCTTTACAGTTCTTATTAATGCATTGCTTTCCATATTATTTCTTTTTTAATTCAAGACCAAGGGAGAGGCCTCAGTAAGGGAGGAGGATCCGTGTGATGGTTGTTCTCAAAACTAAAAAGTTTAATATTCTCTAATAAATGATCTTTATAAGTAGGTATTTTTATGACATGGTTCTAGGTTGGAATTATTAATGAAGCTAAGATGGAGAAAAAGGATACTTATCTTAAAATTCAATTGGTCAATGAATGAAATCAATTCCTTCTTAGAATGTAGTTCTCTCAAAGTTAGTCATGTAAAAAAAATTCATAACTTGAAATAAGATAAATCGGTAACCAAATGTGTAATAGAGAATAGACCACTTATTTTGTCGTTCATAAAAAGAGTGGAATAGTTGATACTCTATTGAACGATTAAAAATTCCATGTATTGCAATTAAACAGGTGAACAAACTCATCTTCCTCTTCCTGAATGGACACGTCGTTTGTTAAAGAGACAATATTTATATAAATATGTAAACTATTCATTGTCAACCTCAATAATTTATTTGTCTTTGGTGTTTAATTACAGTACGATTTTCTTGATTCAACTATGGACCGTGCATATGATCTGGAAATGGATAAAAATGTTCAAAAAATAATCCACCAAATACAGTTCGCTAGGGAAAGATACATAAATATTCCTTCTATATACAGTTTATGAAGCAAATGCATGATCCAAAAATAGTTCAACGAATCAAATAGGTTATAGGAAGAGACCCCATCATTCATAGGTACAACTCATTATGTATGGCATTGGAAATTTGATCGATGAAAGTCAATATGTGGAGCACAGGAATATGCAATTGTGCCTCGCATTGTTGTTGAGAGAGAAATTTCCTTCGTTTGAGTGATATCATGGTGCACGATCCAACTCTAACGTCTTCAGTTTTGTTCTAAATTCCTTCAACTGCACTTTTTTTCTATTAACAAAGACTGTAAATGCACAATTGACAGACCCACCCTATTTTACATACAACATTGTGTATTCCAACTCTCTGTGCATGTACTCAAGGAAAACTTGATACCCACCAATATCAATAAGAACTCCCAATATAAATAAGATTTTTATACTATGCAATAGTTTTAACTATTACAGTCCATTCGATGCTAGCTATTACAAATTTCCTGACAGTATTAAGGTCATTTTGAACAATGATATCATAGTGCATGAAACACGCCTAGTTCCAACATCCAACCTCCTCCCTTCCCGTCCTCCCTCCTCCATCATCCTTTCTCCCCCAAGCCCTACTCCCCACTCCTCTGCGGTTGATCTCCCTTAGATACCAAAAGAAGGTCAATCGAGAGAAACCCTTTGGAACCCAAGGGAGATCCGGGGGAGGAGGGCTGGGGAAGGGGGAGGAGGGCTGGGCGTGGAGGATAAGGGAGGAGGGAGAAGGGATTGGAGTGTCACTCCCTACTCCCTTCTCCCTCCTCCACTGTTATTTGAGCTCTGCGTTGCTCATAAAAAAAAATAATCGCTCCCTTCTCAGTTCTCCGTTCTCCGTCCTCCACTGTTATTTGAGTTCTGCGTTGCGCATAAAAGAAAAAAAATGGATCAGAGGAAAGTGGTTTATGCGAGCGATATTTCAAAAGTAATGTGGAGGCCAGTTGATCGTTTAGACGGTGGTCAAGAAGAAGTTAGAGGTATTAAGGATATAGAATATGAAGTTCTCTATTCCTCGACTTGTCTTTTGCTTCGATGAGTGGATGTGACCAAAAAGAATAAATTGTTCCTCGTCACGGGCTTCAAGACAACCGCACAATCTCCTCGATCTGTGCTCTAAAAAATCCCTCATGAAAAGTGCTAAACATCAAACAAACGTTCAAATAGAAAAATAAAGTGAAAAGGGAGCGTGAGAACTCCCAGATCTCCACTAAAGACGTTAGAGATGAATCGTACACCACGATATCACTCAAAATATTTATGGAAAATAACAAGCTTTATAACTATCTAAATAAATCTTTATAGAGAGTTTGACTAGTTATTTATATAGTTATAAAGCTTTTTATTTTCCATAAAGTTGTTCAAAGTCTCGTATAGGACATTACCCTAATTTTTTTTTACCATGGCGTTAGTAGCCATGTTTTATGTTTTGTCTTATAAGTGTTATGAAACTCTAATGACAAATTAACAATTTGTGGTTGGGTTTATTTTGTAATGAATTGGACGAGAATCTTGTTAAAAATATTTTATTATTATTGTTCAACTTGTATATCTCTCTAAATTATTAAATTTATTATAATATGATTAATTTTTTTATATTATGAATTGTATATAAATCATATTTAAAATAATATGTTACTACCATTTAAAATTGATACAGATATGCTAAAAGTAAGAAGATAGAATACTCTATATAAGAAAAACTGCATAAAATATTTGATGAAAACCAATATGTCCAAAATATATAAGGTAAATGCATGGATATAAAGTATCTAGTGTTTGTTTTAAGAATGGGGTGATTTCAAATACAATATTTATTTCTATGTTGATAGGTGATAACATTTATTGATGTTATTCTTTCACTTTACGGGTTTGTACAGTGAGTTTTGAATGCAACGAGTTTTTACTGTGACATGTCACCACAAAGGGAGGGGATGCAAATGTTCCATATCCAAGAATTTATGGATGTAGAGAGCATGTGATCCTATCATTGTGAATTGTCAACGTTGACCTCCATTGTGGTCAACCCAACCTAGTCTTCAAAAAACCTTGAAATCACCCAAATGAGTCCATTTTTCTTTTTTTCCATGCAAAATTGGATTTGAGATTTGATCTAGCTCCCTAATGAGGGTGAGATTGATGAATATATAGAATATTATTTTTAGCTTACTACAATTGGAGTACATATTAAAGAGAAAACAATAATGGGGTCTAATGAATAGTTAAAGGCCAAAGGGGTCGTGGACATCATATACATATCAAAGTCCGCCAACCACAAGTTAAGTGGTTGTGCTAGTAATACAATATACAATTAGTTCTTTAAGACCTAGAAATATCCACATGCAATCACGTTATGAAATACAAACTAATTTAGGAGGAATCAAAGGAATGTGTGGAGTGTATTGAAGTTTAACAACATTTAATATTGCAATAATATTTATGTTTGTGCAACCTATATGAGTTGAAAAAAACCATAAACATGCATACATAGTAAAATTGTAAAGAAGACAAACTCCAAGTTTTGACATTGTGAATTAGAAGTGATTTGTTGAAAATAGATTGAGCTTAATTGTGACCTTAATGTAATTTTGTTGGGGGGGATTAGGGGGTTAGGGAGGGTTAGGGTGACCTTATTTTTTATTTTTTATTTGAATGTAATGTTGTGTGGGGGTTTAGGGGGTTAGGGGTTTAATTTTTTTATTTATTTTTAATTATATCCAGGCCCTACTCTTTACAAAAATATAGATCATGATGGGGCATTAGAATCCATGGATGAATTTGAATAGTTTCACATGAAATATTTTAGATGTTTTTTATTAGTATGATGTTTGTAATTGAATATCTAAAGGAATTTTTGAATATTTATATGAATCATTTTTTCTTGTATGGTCTTATATATGATTTTGTTATGAATTGCATCGTAATTTCTTTGAATTTACATGGTTAGAGTGGTGAAGCTATTTATGAAATATTTTTTTTGTTTAATATGAAAGTTTCAAAAAAGTTGTAATTTATCTCTTGACAAAAAAATCTTTTTTCCAATTTAGGGGTTCATTTTAAAGTTTTTGTAAATAATAGTATGGGATATTTAGGCCATGGCTCTATTTTTTACCTCAGAAAAAAAAAAAAAAACGTGTATACGGGTATCAAAACTTTTCTATTTGGAGGGTGTTTTTGGTATTTTTTATGCAAAAATCATCGTTTTTAAGGATAGAATTCTCATTATTAGTATAAAGTTCCCATTTCATAGTAAAAGTATTTATCCCTTGTTCTTCTTTCTTTGGTGATTCCTACCTATATGATCTCCTATTTTTTTGTCTATTTCAATCCATTTATAAGCATTGAAGCTATTCTATGTTAGAAACAATGCACATTAGCATGGTAAGGAAAAGAACAAATACAATATACATGTGAATCCATGCCTATGTAGGTCCTTTGTCCAAAACTAAAAGAATGTTCATTGAAAAGTTAATAGCGAATTTGCAAGAATATGTGATTCCCCAAATTCCTAGGAAACAATTATGAAAAATGTTCTACGGGATAATATTAATGATGGATTGTGGGGACGTAACCCATAAAATCTGAGGATATGGCCATACTATCCTTTCAGATCAAGTACTAATGGATAAGTGAAGATAATGTATGTTTGTTTAGAGACAACAACGAGAATAAAAAGTAATAGGGTTTCTAGTTTGCAATGAAGTCTCAATTATTCCAATAGTCGAAGTGAGAGAGATTGGAAGGGTCAGCCATCAAAATCTAATAGTTTGGGAATATGGCATTGATGTTAGAGAAATAGAACAAATGATAAGAGTACCAATGGGATTTGGGATGATAGATTGGTCATTATTTCAAATCAAAATAAAATCACTTTAAACAAGATGAAGGCACACATAGGCACAAGAAATACAAAGGAATGTTGAAATCCATTAATAAAATGGAAAACCAAATGATTCAATTCATCCATGAAAAGTAACAAGAATGTGTACTCACTCAAGTGGACTGGTATAAATGAGTGTGCAAAGAAATCAACGACATGGACTATGTGGATATTTCATTTGCAATGATTTATAGATGATGTTAACACTCCATTTTTAATAGTTGATCTAAGGGCTTGACGGAGGTTCGGTAAGGGTCCCAGTCCCTCGAATTTCATGTGAACGCCCTTCAATGCAGAAAGCGGTAGGCAAGCTGTTAACATTGGGCAGGGTTCATAATCAAAGGCTGTGATTGATCGGAAGTGGATCGAAGGCTCCAAACCACTTCACGTGAACAAACATGCACGATCAAAGCTTCCTTCCTGAATTGTGAAACGTGTTAAAGAGCGGAAGCTTTTGACAGCTGAGATGAGGTATGGGGTAGATCTATGGCTTCAGTTAATTTCGTGATCCTTAATTGTGTGGGTGAAACTACAATCTCAAATCATGAAAGGGTGGTAGAGGTCACAAAGATCAATGGTCGCGATGAAGAAGGAGAGAAATCCACTGCTCTGGTTCATTTCACAATGCGAAATAGCACGAACGAATATCAAGGTTCCTCGTCGTGAAGGATGGTGGGGACCACTTGGATCGATGGCTGCATGAAAGGTTGGTCTTGATCGACAGTTAAGAACGTGTCATGATCCAGAACTGCCCGCGGTGTTAAGAGGAGAAAAATTTCGCGGTAGGGTCAATGGAACATGGACGATGGACGTAAAATATTCCTTTGGTCAGACGGAAGAGAAGACTCCCAAGGTTCAGGTTTCCCATCCAGTGTGGAGATGACAGTGGAGGAGGTGTTCACGCGTGTAATCTTCCCCATTGCAGATTGGTTGATTCCTCTGACGCCATTTGGGATAGGCCTAAGGTGGAAGTCTTGTCCAGTGGCACTGATTTCCCCAATTCGCAAGTGTGGCACATGGTTCATTTCAAAGGGAGCCATGAGAAAGATAGAGGTTTGATTCATTGAGGTGACAAACCTGGCATTTACATGATGCCGAGGGATGTGATGAACTGGAACAGCCCAATGCCACCATCAAGGTAATTGAAAGGGCAAGGGATGGTCAAATCCGTATTCCTTGGAACCAGCCTGGCAGCCACATGGAAATGGTTTGGAATCTTAGCCATACCGGATAATAAGATTGAACATCAGGAGGGAAGATCCCTACCCTGACGTCACACATGCCACCATTGCAGTTACTTTAAGGGTGTAGCCCTTCCCTAGCCTTTCTTGCTCACACTATATAACACCATCTTCCCAAGATCTTTGAGACATGGAATTGTGTAGATGATAAGAGATATAGGGTTGAATTATGAGAATTGTTCAAGTTATTCATATACAACCATGGCTGTGTGGTTCAAGAAGTTAGTTAGGCAAGGAGTACTCTTGGTAGGAAAGCATGAATCTTTGTTATGGTTATCTATACTAGAAAATCGCCAATCACTGGGGCACAAATGTTAAACACCAAGGGAGGTTCACCCGCTTCTACACTACCAGGTCTCCGAATGTGCGATGCATGGGTTTCGACATCCTAGCAGCATCCCTCCAACACTCCCAGCTACAGTCACGACATCCGAAGTCCTAGCTCATAGTGGTGGCATTACTATTGGAGCGAATGCATGTTCTAGGACTGGATGGGTTTGGAGCCTTCAACACAATTCCTGAGGTCTCCACTTGGCTGCTTGGTCATGGGCGAGGAGAGGGTCAAACACACACCTGGATGCATGGCTCATGGAAGAAGACAGTACAAGGATGATAAGTTTCTTAAGTCACTTATCATCACCAAACATTTGGCCACCTTTTCTCTGGCCTCCTCCTATAACAGTGTTACCCGATGAAGGACGAGGTCAGAAGAATGGTAGGGAAAAGGATTCGGGTATTCTTGTCAGCCTTTGAGCGACATACGCCTACTATACAAGGAGATACAAAATAGTTCACGAACATCATGTGTGGATAATTGATCGTCAGCATGTCGTGTGGGAATCATTTTCACGAGGTAGGATAGTAGGGGGCTCTACGCTATCTACTTGCATTATCACATGCCACATCTCCATAATGTTTGTTTATATCTGTAAAACATGGTGATAGTCCACTCCTTGCACTATTAATGCCTGATGGTAACTTGTAACAGCTTTTAATTCGGTAGTCTTAGCAATAGGATTGTATAAAAATGCTCCCGATAAAGGGAAAAAGGAGTTAGTGAACTGGATTGGGAAACATTCCCAGGATGAGGCTCCCCATTTGTAAAATTTTATAGCTGTGTATGAATAAATTGTAGCGGAGGAACTGTTTCTCATGGCAGAGATTCATGTGTCGTTGCATTTCCCAATATGTATTTTCCTTTATGTGTAAATGTGTTTCTGGTTTCCATTCCAATTTGTTGAATGCTTTTGATGTCTGCAACTTAGTGTATAATGGCTAGGAATTCATACTCGCTATGCTCCTACTGTTGTTCTAGGATTTTATCAATGGTTATTCTAAAGTTGCATGGAATTCATCTTGCTGGTGCTCCATGCGATGGACTGTCCCTTCTTGTCCTCTAATCACCCACTAAATATCTCCTGATTGGGAAATCAATAGCTATCTTACCTTTGTTTGCAACCCCACATCATTCTTTCCCTTTGTAATCGTTTCTTACGCAGGTTTCAACTCCATTGCCCATGGTCCCTTGCCCCTGATAATCCCACCATGCACCTTTCCTCAACATACTTTGTCACATTTAGGATCCTCGCCCCCTGATTATGCTGATTGAAAGTCCTATGCAGAGCAGACTCTGGTGACACATGAGATTGAAAATCTTATGCGGAGTAGACTCCGGTGACAAACGAGAGATCCCTCTCTGACTGCACAGGATTGGAGGCATAGTCTAAAGTGGTTTTGCTATTTCCTGGGAGCGGCCTCCCCTCACTCGACCTTGGGGGCTCAAATCCCGGTGCCAAAAAAATAGCGCCATTGCCGGGGACTTAATTGAAGATCATCCCTTGACTGCTGAGAAACATCTACAAGCCTTTGAGCATTTCTCTGACCTTTTCAAGATAGAACATGATGATGTCTACATGCTGAATTTTGCTCTATCCTTGCAAGGAGATGCCAAAGTCTGGCTTAAACACTTGCAGTCTAATTCCATCAACACTTGGGAAGAGCTTTCTTGCACATTCTTGAGGTTCTGGGGTAGGAGAAGGCCATTGGAGCAAATACTTTTAGAGTTTTATTCCCTGAGGAGGCATGAGGGTGAGGCCATATCCATTTTGAATAGAAGATTCGTAAGCTTTTATTATAACATGCCTAAGGAAGTTCAACCTCTTGAGAATGCTGCTAAGATATATTATGGAGCTGCCTTTCCCTGTGACTTGTCCTTGCTTCTTTTGGAGAGAAAATCAACCACCCTGAAGCATATGTTTGCTAATTGTTTGGAGGTTGAGGAAAACCTTAAGATGTCCAAGAAATCGTCAGATCAGGATGGTGGTGGTGAAATAAAAAATACATTAAAATTGGTTGGGCCCTACAAGAAGAACAGGAAGGTCTCTGTCCCATCAAAGATCCCTCCTGATGTACTAAAAGATGACTGGCCCAAGGCAGGAGCAGGTAGTCCTATAGGATTATTCTCTGAAGATGGTTACCTGCACCGTCCCTAGTCCACTAGGGATGATTTTAAGAAGGATTTTGGTACACCTGTGTACGATGAATATGAATAAGAATTCCTATAGAATGTACCTGACAAGCCAACTGTTGAAACAACACCTTCTGATGAAAGAAATCAAACTGCAATGCAAAATCAGAAGGACGGAGCAAGAAAATATGATGAGGGAACTGGAGGTGATAGCCTACCCTTATGTTATGCCTCCTTTGAGTTAATACGACACATGATTAAGGCCTCCAAGAAAAAGCAGAAGGAAACGGAGGTGGTGTAGGCCAGAAACTTGTACAGAAATGAAGATAGATGCAACAACTTATAGATAAAAACTTTTTCTGATACTCCGCCTTCAGAAACACCACCTCTCATAGGAGGAATATGCCTACTCAGTTCTACTGGAGAGGCTAAGTGCCTCCCTCTTGAAGCACTTCAAGCCCTTGTTACAGAAATTTCAAACGCAGAGAGGGATATTCCATTGAAGAAATATCATGTGGGTCCTTGTCTTCAATCTTCTAAATGTCATCCTGACGACTCCCTAGAAGCAAGAACCTCCAGACAGCTTTCCCATGAGCAGGTGACAGAACATGCTGGAGGTTGCTATGATTTCTATGACCCCATGGCCGAATACGTGAAGGGTTTGGGTCAAGGAAATGACTGGTCGCATATCTTCCTTGAAGATCAGTTTGTTTATCATTTCCTTCTCTGATTATCTGTTTCATTTCTATCCATCAAGCACCATACAAGAACAAGAATATTAGGCAAGTTGCTTAATTGGCTTCATTGGAAGTCTAATTTCACTTAATCAAACTTGTGTACAAAGTTAGGTAGAGTAGGTAGGAGAAAATAAGCTCAACTGTTATCAAGCATTTCCTTCATTACTGTTTTCAGTTTGTTTTCATTTTTAGTTACCAGCACATGTTTATAGTCACTAGCATGTTTTGCAAGAGTGGCACAAATTTGTTGAAGCAGTAGCATGGAGCAGAATGGAGATGTCAAAGAAAGAATGAAGGTATCCCAATGGTTTCGGCACTTGGTCTACGGGGTTTTTTTGCTACCTCACTGGGAGGATAACATCCCTCATCGAGCCAGTTGTTAACACTCTATTTTTAAAAGTTGATCTAAGGGCTTGACAGAGGTTCAATAAGGGTCCTAGTCCCTCGAATTTCATGTGAACACCCTTCAAAAAGGAAAGTGGCAGTTGTGTTGTTAACATTGGGCAAGGTTGATAATCAAAGGATACAATTGATCGAAATCGGATCAACGGCTCCAAACTGTTTCATGCGAGCAAACATGCACGTGTTAAAGAGCGGAAGAATTTGACGGCTGAGATGAGGTCTGTGGCAGATCTATGACTTAAGTTAATTTCACAATCCATACTTGTGCGGGTAAAATTACAATCTCAAAATGCAAAAGGGTGGTAGAGGTCGCAAAGATCAATGACCGCGATGAAGAAGGAAAGAAATCCACGGCTCTGCTTCATTTTGCAATGCAAAATAGCATAGACGAATATCAAGGTTCCTCATTGTGAAGGATGGTGGGGCCCACTTGGATCGACGGATGCATCAAAGGTCAGTCTTGATCGACAGTTAAGAACGTGTCACGATCCAGAACTTCCCATGGTTTTCAAAAGAGAAAACGTTGGCGGTAGGATGAATGGAACGTGGACAGTGGATGTAAAATATTCCTTTGGGTGGACAGCTGAGAAGACTCCCAAGGTATAGGTTTCCCATCCAGTGTGGAGATGACAATGGAGGAGGCATTCACGTGTGTAATCTTCCCCATTGTAGATTGGTCGACTCCTCTGACGCCATTCGGGATAGGCCTAACGTGGAAGTCTTGTCCAGTGGCACTGATTTCCCTGTTTCGCAAGTGTGGCACGTGGTTCATTTCGAGGGGAGATGTAAGAAAGATACTAGGTTTGATTCGTTGAGTCAACAAACCTAGCATTTACATGAGGTCAAGGGACACAACGAATTGGAACATCTTGACGCCACCATCAAGCTAATTGAAAGGGCAAGGGATGGTCAAATTCGTAGCCCTTGGAACCAGCCTGGCAGCCACATGGAAATGGTTTGGAATATTAGCCATACCGGATAATAGGATTGAACATCAAGGGGGAAGACCCTGCCCTGGAATCAGACATGCCACCATCGCAACTACTTTAACAGTGTAGCCCTTCCCTATCCATTCTTGCTCACACTATATAACACCATCTTTCAAAGATCTTTGAGACATGGAATTGTGTAGATGATAAGAGATATAGGGTTGAATTCTAAGAATTGTTCAAGTTCTTCATAGAGAACCGTGGTTGTGTTGTTTGAGAAGTTAGATCGGCAAGGATTAATCTTGGTAGGAAAGCATGAATCTGTGTTCTAGTTATCTATACCAGAAAATCACCAACAATCAGGGCACCGATGTTAAACACCAAGGGAGGTTCACCCACTTCTACACTACCAGGTCTCCGGATGTGCAGCACATGGGTTTCAACATCCTAGGGGCATCCCTCCAACACTCCCAGCTGCAGTCGCGACCTCCGAAGTCCCAGTTCACAATGGTGGCAGTACTGTTAAGGCGAATGCTCATTCTAGGATCAGATGGGTCCGAATCCTTCGACACCGTTCCTGAGGTCTCCACTTGGTAGCTTGGTCGTGGGAACGGAGAGGGTCAAACACACACCTAGCTGCATGGCTCATGGAAGAAGACAGTACAAGGATGATAAGCTTCTTAGGTTGTTTATCATCACCAAACATTTGGCCACCTTTTCTCTGGCCTCCTCCTATAATAGTGTTCCCTGATGGAGGATGAGGTCAGGAGAATGGTAGGGAAAAGGATTCGGGTCTTTTTGTCATCCTTTGAGCGACATACACCTGTTGGATAAGGAGACCCAAAATAGGTCCTGAATAGCTTGTGTGGACAACTGACCATCAGCATGCCACATGGGAATCATTTTCATGAGGAAGGATAGTAGGGGGCTCTGCACTGTCCGCCTGTGTTATCATGTGCCGCATCTCCATAATTTCTATTTATATTTGTAAAATGTGGTGGTAGCCCACTCCCTACACTGTTAACGCCTGATGGCGAATTGTAACATATTTTAATTCAGTAGTCCCAGCAATAGGATTGTATAAAAATGCTCACGATAGAGGGAAAAAGGAGTTAGTGAATTGGATTGGGAAACATTCCCGGGCTGAGGCTCCCCATTTGTAAAATTTGATACCTGTGTATGAATAAATTGTAGAGGAGGAACTGTTTCTCATGGAAAAGATTCATGTGTTGTTTCTTTTCCCAATATGTATTTTCCTTTATGTGTAAATGTGTTTCTGGTTTCCATTCCAGTTTGTTGAATGCTTTTCATGTCTACAACTATGCTCCTACTATTTTTCCAAGCATTTATCAATGGTTCTTCTAAATTTGCATGGAATTCATCTTGTTGGTGCTCCATGCAATGGACTATCCCTTCTTGTCCACTAATCGCCCACTAAATATCTCCTGATTGAGAAATCAGCGGCTATCTTGCCTCTCTTTCCAACCCCACGTCATTCTTTCCCTTTGTAATTGTTTATTACGCAGGTGTCGAATCCATTTCCCATGGTGCCTTCCCCCGATAATCCCACCATGCACCTTTCCTCAACATACTTTGTCCCATTCAGAATCCTCGCCCTCTGATTATGTTGATTGAAAATCCTATGTGGAGTAGACTTTGGTGACACATGAGATTGAAAATCTTATGCGGAGTAGACTCCGGTGACAAACGAGAGATCCCTCTCTGAATGCATAGGGCCTAAGGTATAGTCTAAAATGGTTCTACTGTTTCCCAGAAACGGCCTCCCCTCGCCCAACCTTGGGGGCTCAAATCCTGGTGCCAACATGTGATTTGGTTACTTTGCATGGTAATGCATAAGAATCGTAGAATTGAGTGGAAAACCATTTTTCTCCACCTTTTAACTTTGTGGATAATGGGATGAAAACTATGTATCCTCTCATATTAATATTTTATAATAATTTAGAGTGGATCTCTTTTATCTTTATTGGGAAGCAACACTTAAATATTTTTATGTTGTAGACGGTCATAAGGGTTAATATATTGGATAAAGTTACCTCCGATGACATATTGCAATTCCATTGTTTAGTTTTATAATTATTGACTTTATGTGTTGTGACAGAATGTAAGAAATTATTTCATCTTTTCACCATGAGAGTGTTGATGTATTTGTAACTTCAGAATGTATTCACCTTTATATCTTATATTGTACCCCGATGTTCCTATCGATAGAATAATGTGTATTCCATTGTACCCCGATGTTCTTATAAGGAGATTCATTAATATAATAAATTCATGTCGAGTCAATGAGTTTAACCCTCTTTTTTAAGTGGGGGAAATAGTCCTCACAATTGAGTTAAGGTTAATCCTCCTTGTTGATCGAGGGGCAAAGTCCCCAATGTTGTGGGGCACTAGGGTTATTAGACTCTCCTAGAGATGTTGGCCCTCGTAAGCAATTGTCAAGTTGGAAATTAGTATAAATAGAGAGTGAGACTCTCTATTTGTAATACACACACTCACTCAACTGGGGCGCATGAGTGAGAGAAGGAAGTGCTCACACAAGTGAGAGAGAGAATAGCTGTTGGAGATCATCTTCTCTGTCTTTGGGTCCTAACATTGCCATTGGTGTTCATTCTATATCTGAGGAAGTTTCAGGGCTTTCACCCTTATGGTTTCCCCAAGGAAAATCTTTTTGTCTCTATTGTCTCTTGTGATTGATTGCTGTGCATATTATTCTCTGAGATAAGATCCTAAGATCATATCGCTTAAATGATAAAATCTAACATGGTATCATAGCTAACCTGAGAAGAAGAAATTGTGAAGTTGTAGAAGCTAGGGATTCTTAATTTTTGGTTCTCTATCCACAATCCATCAGCAAAAGGAGGCCAATATAACTCTCCAATGAAGGGCACATCTTTCTCTCGAAGCAAAATTTGATTTCGGGCATTTTAAGTTTTCGCTGCAAGAAATTAGGGTTTTTTATATAAGAGGAATTTTTGAGTGAGCCCATGTAGGATTTCCCTCCTCCTCAAAATAGAAATTTAGAGACCAAGGTCAAGATTTTTGGTTGGGTAAAACTCTGGGAAATTCAAACCCTAATTTGACCCCAGGCCTAAAAACCCCTAAAATACTAAAACTGATAGTTTTGGTACATTAACTATATATTGATATGGAAGAAGGATCAGGAGCTAAAATTTTCACAGGCCCAATATAAAATCCTGATGAACCCTATGTAAAAATTTCAGCCTCGGATTTACTATATTCTGGGAGATATGATTCCTCAAAATCACGGTTCTAGCCTCTTCCAATATTCATACCTAAACATGACATCTAGGGATAATTGCTACATCTCAGGCTACAGAGGTCCAAATGAAATTTTGTAAGATTTTCTAGATAGGGCATGGACTCTACCTTCTGTGGTAAATGTTTCAGACCCTGAAGGTGAAATAGTGACATGTGGCAGTCCATACAACTTCGCTATGATGAATAGTACTAAAACAAGTCACGTTGGGAAAATGCTCATAAGTCCCAATTGGAGAAACCAATTTTGTGAAAACCTACATTTTTAGAAAGAGGACAAGTGAGGCTTTCTCAGAGCGAAGTTTTAGACACATAGAAGCATTAATATTTAAGATACCATAAAAACAATATCAGGAATTTCTGTAGAGGAAATTGGAAAACTAGGGCTTCCTGTTCCAAGAGTTTCCCTCCACTGTTTTCAGAAAAGGAGTACATTGGACATCTCACCTTGAAGAGGCCCATCTTTCTATTCAATCATATATTAAAGATTCCAAGTTTTGAAAATGAGGGTTTCTCTAAAAATCCCTATATCATCGAGATCCGGAACTAGGACGGACACCTCAAATCGGTAAGATCTAATTTGTTGCTATTTACATTTGAGGTCTCATTTCAAGATGACTAATCACACCATATTGATGAAAATCTTGGTGAAGGTGACAGCTTCCAAGCATTGAATTATATTATTTCACTGGTTCTTAAAGAAAATGAATTGGACACCTACATAAGTGGAGAGGTTCCAGTTCCAGAGTGAGACGAGGCTAAAGCCTTACACAAGAAGGGCTTGTTCAACGCCAAGAATATCATTGGTGATTCAATCAAGGAACACCTTATACCACAAGTGTCTTCCCTAAGGACACCAAAAAATATGGTTTATTCCTTGACCAAGATATTTCAAGGGAAGAACATAAATTGGAAGATGACTTTGAAAAAACAGTTGAAGAATGTAAAGATCCGGAATGCAGAGACCATACAGTCATACTTTACAAGGGTCTCTCAAATAAAATAACAACTTGAAGCGGTAGAAGAAGAAGTGGAGAATGAAAAATTTGTGATAACCACCTTGAATGGCCTCCCATGATCATGGGATTCATTCATTCAAGGAATTTGTGTGAGAAGGAAGTTATTACTTTCAACAGACTCTGGGAAGAGCACACACAAGATGAAGCTCAACCCATAATAAGAGAGAAGAATATGGGAGCAATTGAAGATCAAGCGCTCACGATTCAAAGAAGATCCCTTAAGCGATGAAGAATATGAAGAACTCAATTCTTGAAGAACCTCTTATCCATCTTAAGCATTTGGATAAGAAATGATGTTGTTATGAATGAAGAAGATGATGAAGCTGAAAGAAGGATTCTACCCATGAAACAAATAAAGATAAGTATTCAATTGTCATTTCATGATATTATTTTGCTACGCATTTGTTTATATTCAGTTGATCTATTACGCATGATAGGATCTTTTCATTAATGATAGTATATATGCATGTGATGGGTAACTATCTCATAGCGCTATACAACTCTCCATTGCTACTTATCTAGAATGAAACCTCTTTGCTGAAGTAATGGATTAGTGCACAATCTCAATGTTGTCCTGGTAGAGATGGAAGGCATCTAGAAAGTTTTTGTAACATAGGGATGAATGTTGTATTGGCTAAAGTAGTTGCATGATTATACTTTAATGAAAAATAATTGTTCATTTTGAATATACCTTATGAAATGTTTCTAACCATATAACTAATGCATTGACTTGTAGGAAAGATCGCGTACAATCACCTACAAAAGAAGGATGAGACTTGTTGCGAAGAACAAGTGACAACAATTCAAGAAATAATACAAAATGAAGAATAGTATAACGAGACTTCAAGAAGCCTCAGACACAATGTAGTTATGTGACACTGTTGAGTGACATCATTGTTGCGAAGCCTTCTAGCTATGAAGAAGTAGCCAAGAATAAAGGGAAGGAGAGTACCAGTTCAAGACAAATGATGTCTAAGATACGGTATCGAGACCTGAATAGAAGTCTGTGGGATACAAGGCAATATTCGTAGCATGAGGCTTCTCACAGAAAGAAGGCATTGACTACGAAGAGACATTGCAGCGACTGGAAGTTAATACACCTGACAGGAAGAATCATGTGTGAAAAATTAAAGAAGGCCTTCTACGAGTTCAGAAGGAACCCATGGGATAACACATACATGAAGAGCTTGAATATCACCTATAGTGATGAAGATCTTAACCTTTACTGCAATGTTAAAGATGAAATCCTATAGAGGATGACAAGCTCACAGATGGGTGCGAGAAGAACTTTTGAAAAGGTTCAAGATAGAGGATCTTGGTATCCAGTGACCCTAGATGGATACATAGAATATTAGTAGCAGAGGAAGCTACTTGTCACTCCGGTACAGAATGTTTCAATACATAGAGTATGAAAGGAAGAGGGAGAATGATGCTCCACTTCAAAGGGAGTGAGTACAGAAGATCCTGAGTTTCGACATGGTATGACAAGATGGACAGTTTACTGATGGCTCTAAGCTTTACTCATCGTAAAGTAGATTCCAACCTTTCCTTCAAGGTTGAAGGATAAAGACCAGTGATTCTCTTGTTAGTTGATGACCTGTTCCTGACAGGAAAAGAAGAAATCATTAAAGTTGAAAGAAGGATACTTGCTACTGAGTTTGAGATGAAGGACTTGGATATGATGCACTACATTTTAGGCATGGAGGTGTGGCAGAATACAGATGGAATCTCCCTGGAACAAGGGAAGTATGCAGTAGAGATCCTGAAGAGGTTTAGGATGATGGACTATAAGGCCATGACAACACCTATGGCATCGAACCTGAAGCTATTGAGTGATGCTTCATTAGATTCGGTTGATTCTATGATGTATCGTCAGATGATTGGGTCCTTGATGTACCTAACGAATACAAGACCATATATTCACTTCTATATGAACACATTGAGCTAGTTCCTGACATATCCTAGACATGTTCACTTGATTGTTGCAAAGCATGTTATGAGGTACCTAAAGGGTACAGTTGATTATGGGCTCAAGTATGAGGTGAATCCGAAGATTAACATGGAGGGTTATGTTGATTCAGATTGGGAAGGAAGTGCCATTAATAGGAAGAGCACTTTGGGGTGCTACTTTAGTACGGGATCAAGTGTGATCTCTTGGTTTAGGAGGAAGCAATGCTAAGTGGCACTAAGTATAGTTAAAGCAGAGTATGTCGCAGCTTTTTAGGCTAGTTATGAGGCAGTGTGGCTAAGAAATCTAATATTTGATTTGTTTGACTCCATTCGGATGCTACTTGTATATATTGTGACAACGAGAGTTGTGTGAAGTTGTCAAAGAACTCGGTGTTCTATGAAAAGTTGAAGCATATCGAAATCAAATATCACTATATCAGGGATATGGTGCAAAGAGGAGCAGCAAAGCTACAGTATGTTGCGACAGAAGAATAGATAGCTGATGTATTGACCAAGCCATTATCCAGAGTGAAGTTTGAGTACTTCAGGAAGGATCCTGGTGTTCTCAAGATCGAGGTTCCCTCCAAAGGGAAGTGATGAGTTTGAGAGCCTTTCTGACATGTATGCTAGATGTGTTCCTCACATGGTCAGTTGTAAGTGTAGATACTATCTGACATGTATGCTAGATGTGTTCCTCGCATGGTCAGATGTAAGTGTAAAGACTTTATAATATGTATGTTGGATGTGTTCCTCACATGGTCAGATATAAGTGTTGAAGAAGATGAATAACTACATGGAGGTTAGTCCTACAACCAACATGAAAAAGGGTTGGCTTTGTAGAACTTACTGTGATAAGTAGAATTGAGAGATAGCACCATTTGATCGAGACAATAGGAGCAGTGATGATGATGACCTCGTGATGATCCAACTTTGATGATGATCCAATAATGATCCAGTTTCGATGATGATCCAGGTTTGATGATGATCCACTGATGATCCAGTTTCGATGATGATCTAGTGATGATCTAGTTTCGATGATGATCCAGTAATGATTCAGCTTTGATGATGATCCAGACTTGATCTAGAGAAGAAGACTTGTGCGGATGAATTGTGTCAAGAGAATACCTTCCTAGTTAAGAGGGAGTGTTGATGTATTTGTAACTTCAGAATGTATTCACTTGTATACCTTATACTATACCTTGATGTTCCTATCAGGAGAATCATTTGTATTTCATTGTACCTTGATGTTCTTATTGAGAGAGTCAATAATATAATAAATTCATGCACAGTCAATGAGGTTAATCCTCCCTTGTAAGTCAGCGCAATAGTCCACAGAATTGAGTTAAGGTTAACCCTCCTTGTTGATCAAGGAGAAAAGTACGCACATTTGTGGGGCACTAGGGTTATTAGACTCTCCTAGAGATGCCGACCCTGGTAACTAATTGTTAAGTCAAAAACTAGTATAAATAGAGAGTGAGAATCACTATTTGTAATACACACACTCACTCGACTGGGGCGCATGAGTGAGAGACAGAAGTGCTCACACAAGTGAGAGAGAGAGAACAACTATTGCAGGTCATCTTCTCTGTCTTTGGGTTTTACTGCTGCAACAACTTTCCTTCCCTAAGCATTGTTAACTTAAATTTAAATTTTTTTAAACTCAAATATATAGTAAAAAACAATGGAATAAAAATGCCACTTCATTTAAGAAATAATTCTTTTTACAATAAAGATTAAAAAATCGAACAATATTTATGATTTTTTTTACAATAAAGATTAAAAAATTGAACCACATTTTATAAAGAAATAATTTTTTTAAATAAAGATTTTAAAAAAACTAAACAACATAAAAAAAAATTATAATAAAGATTAAAAAACTGAACAAACATATTAATAAACCTAGAGGGAAAATATAAACGCCATGATAGAAAATGAACAAAAATATTAAAAAAGCTATAGCTTTACAGACCACATAAACGACTCGAGAATATTTCTAAGTTTAAATTTTTTAAATAAATTGTTACATATCTAAAATAAAAGGCCATAACATTTATTAAATAAAATTTTGTGACAAATGACTAGTTATGATTGTGCATATAATAAAAGAATATTTCTAAAACAACAGTAAGACATCGGACTAAACAGATCAATAGTGAAACACACTCGAATGTAGATGATTGATCCCATCTTCATTTTGACCTGACATATTAACAATTTTCGTTCATTTATACATAATAAATGTATCGGTGGATACATGACATAAATGTATTGATGTTGCAAAAAAATCATGTAGCACTGCATAGTAAAAAACATCATATGTGAAAAATATTAAATGTTGCAAATGATGCATTTATACATAATAAATCTATCGATGCATTTATGACATAAATGTATTGATGTTGCAAAAAAATCATGTAGCATTGTAATAAAAAACACTA
>LPNX010861410.1:8722-59430 GCA_001517045.1 Pseudotsuga menziesii | reverse complement strand
TTGAACTATCCTGGAAATTACTCTTCCCATTAGTTGAAGAGGGATACCACCTCGGACTTTATGTCTGTAAAATGGAGTTCTGAACAAAAACAGAATGAATGATATGACACAGAGACTGCCGATGTGAGAATCATCATTCTGTGTATCAAAATTAACTTGCAAATCCAAACTTTTATTGAAGACATTCTGATTTTTCAGACTAATAATTCTGGCCAATTAATTTGTCAGTGTTGTTGCATTTTGCAAAGTCAACTTCAGTTAAATGTATGGTGTGCTCCCTCGAAATTTGTAGTCTTTGACATATGTCGCAGTCTTGAATTATGGGGCTGGGAAATTATTTTCCAATGACAAAGACAACAAAAGCTTTAAACCAAGTAACTCAACAAAGTTATTAGATCCAGAGCCCAATCCAGCTTTGAAGGTAAAATAGCGCTGATCATTGATAAAAATCAGACCACCAACTCCACACAATTCTCCTACAACTGATCCATCAAAGTATCCCCAAGGATATGATTTATCAATAGCTTCTGCAACAACGGCTCTAATTTTGACCACACTCTGACTTTGAGGAAAAGTACTCAACATTCCCAAGCTAAGTGATGCAACCTGGAAGGAATATAAAATTAAGTCCTCAAAACAACTCTTGTTTCTAGCTAACCAAATAAACCAAATTACCAAGATTGGTAAGGATTTGATAAGTTTTGTATCATCTCTTAAAAACCAATTTTTGAGACATAAACTTACCGAATCTCCAGCGCATAAATTGGATTTCTGCAATTTAACCTCTAATTCAGACCACACACTTCAAGTAAAATTACATTATACTCCAAGATGTAGATTGGTTTCTAACTCCACTTTACATAAATAGCATCTACCTGAACCTTCCCTTCCTTTCCCGGAAATAATACCCCATGCTAAAAGCTTTATCTGATAAAATGAACCAACTGTAAATTTTTGTCTTCAATGGACATTTAAGCTTCCATAGAAACTTCCACCACCAAGAAAGTTCATCTTCATTTCTATCCAATCTCAACTGAAGATAACCAATACTTGGAGTATATTTCCCAGATTTGGACTGATTCCAAATCAAACGATCAACTTAAAAAGACAGTCTAACATGAATTGTTTTTAAACAAGCCAAATAACCATTCCAAACAGTAATAACAACTTGATATGTAAAGCCAATCAGGTCAGCTGAAAGACAACCTTCTTCCCTTGACATTGACATCCTA
Organism: Pseudotsuga menziesii; assembly: GCA_001517045.1. NCBI lineage: Eukaryota > Viridiplantae > Streptophyta > Pinopsida > Pinales > Pinaceae > Pseudotsuga > Pseudotsuga menziesii. The sequence continues at coordinate 58,198 of LPNX010861410.1, read as the reverse complement.
GGACATCCAATGTCTTTGAGAAAGAAATAAGCAAAAGAGTGAAGTTTATCAATCAAACTAGAAGGAAGAATATGTCGCCACTTACATCCAACCCAAGTATCTAAACCAATTCTAAAATCAGCACCCTTTCCAACCTTCCAAGAAAGATAGTTACCTATTAGATCAAAAGACCAAATTACTGCTTTCCAGTAGATAGACATACACCTTTTTTTTTTTAAAGTAACTCTGATCCATTCAATTAAAGATAAAGGATGAACGCATTTCTGTAATACAATCTTCACCCAAAGTCCTGTTCCATTAATAAGATTCCATACATTCTTCGTAGCCAAATCTTTAGCAAAAACAATAGATATCTTCAACCCCCAGTCTCCCAAAAAAATTTCCCTTGCTAATGCTTTCCAGGATGTTGAGGGCAAACCAGAAGAATCCAAATTACCTTCCCATAAAAATTTAAAACATAATTTCCTAATCCTTTCAATGATCCCTAGAGGAATCTAGAAATGCATCCAAAATACAGGAAGAGCCTCTAAAATAGATTTTATCAAAATAAGCTTACCTCCCTTAGATTGCCAGCAATAACTCCAATTTTTAATTCTCTTTTCATCCTTTTCCACTAGCCAATCCTAGTATTTTAACAGATATCTGTAGGGTTTAAGATGAAACCCAAGATACTTCAAGCCAAACTCAAGTTTAATAACAGGAAATGAGAAAATGTTCTGAACAGTAATTAGCTCAGACTCATCTAAACCAGAATGTAAAATGGATGATTTATCAACATTAATAAGCATCCCATATGCCTTGCAAAAAATATGCCAAACATCATAAAGAGTTGAAAGTGACTATTCAGATCAATCTGAAATCATGACTATGTCATCAACAAAAATCACATGAGATATAGAAATATCATTGCCAAAGGAAATCCCATGAAGATCACCACACTCCTTAGTAGAAAATAATGCCCTACTCAGTCCAAGTGGTGCAAGAGGACAACCTTGTCTCAAACCTCTACCTGCTCTAAAGAAAGATGAAGCAGCTCCGAACAATAAAACTCCACTGGAATACCATCAGGACCCGGACTTTTATCATTTTTAGCTAATGCTAAAATAGACCGAATCTTAGCAAGAGGAACAGGTTGCATTAAATCATTGTTATCACCCTCAGAAATAGAAGTAGGATAATGTTCAACAATTTTAATAGTTTCCATAATATGTAAATTCTTTTCTTTCTGAAATAAAGTTTCAAAATGTTGAACACCAGCTTTTGAAATTGATTCAAAACATTCTACTTAAATACCATCATCATCCTGAATATTCCAAATAGAATTTATATTTTTTCTGTGATTAAGATACTTATGAAAAAAAGCAGTATTATCATCCCCACATAAAAGGCATACTGCCCTACTCTTCTGTCTGACCTCCTGTTCACGAACTAAAAGAATTTTCCTTCTACGAGACTCCAAAGAAATAAGAGAAAAGTTATCATCCTCAGAAATAAAACCAAAACCTGGTTTATTAAAAGAGTCAACCAATAGTTGTTCAATCTCAACTAAATCCTTATTATCCTACTCTTTTTGTTTAACAAACCAAGAGATAGACAACTCCTTAAGATGTTTAATATTGTCAGCAAAATGAGACGCAGGTGAAATCAAAGGATTGTCCACATACACCTTCCAAGTTGATTTAAGTAAATCAACAAAAACCTCATTATCTAACCAATGAGCATTGAATTTAAAGGGACATCGCGGTTTTTTGATATCAGATAAAATCTGAAGAAATACAAGCTGATGGTCAAAATCCCCTCCACAACCTACCCACTATATAAAGTGAAGATCTAAATCCAGGAGATCTGCTAAAACAAGCAGTCTATCCAATCTCTTATTAATATTATCAATGCTTACTCTCCTGTTAGACCAAGTAGGAACAATAACACTCAGAACAATATCCACAAGACCAAAAGCATCCATCTTTCCTGAGATAAAAAAAGAGAGACTATCCACTCTGGCCCTTGCACCCCAGATTTTAGAAAACCCCAAAGAGAAATTCAAATCCCCCCCAATAATCAACTTTGAATTCTTTAAATGGTCTAGGGAGAAATTATTTTTCCAAAACCTTTCCCTATCTAAATAGGGACCATAAATGTTCATAAAACAAAAAGCTTCTTTCATTTCAATTGAAAAAAGAGAAGCAAATAAACCAGACTCCACTGCCCAGGCACCTAAGAAGTGAAACAATCTGGTTCTCCACCCTAATAATAATCCCCCAGACCTTCTTTTAGCATCCAATGAAATAAAAGTCCAACCAGAGAGTAATACTTCCATCTCCCCAGCAATAACATGCCCATCACTCATAATCTCTTGTAAGAAAGACATTGAGAAGCCTAACAACATCTTGGAATTTTAATGACCAACTACTAAGTCTAGGGTGTACATTAAAAGAAACTACCTATAACGTGAGAAAGGCATTGGGAAGCTTACCATTATTTTGAATTTTTAATCAAAAATCATTAAATATAAACTGGACATTAAAAAAACAATACGATGCAAACGAGACATTGATGTTTGGAAAGTGAATTGACAAAATGGAAAAGAATTAAGAGATTGTCAAAATTAGAATCCAATATTATCAAATATATGTGTGTGTGCGTGCGTGCTCGCTCACGTATGGGAAGGAATTGTGAATATATTGATTCTAGTAGATTCTTGTGGAAGAAGATGAGAATCAAGTGTGAATATATTTATTAGAGTAGATTATTGTAGGAAAGAGGATTTTTTTAAATTATATTTATTTTTTAAATGGAAGTCTAGATTAGTCAAATTATGAATAAGGGATGAGTTGTAATTAATAAGATAAATATTAGTGTTTAAATTATATATAATTGTTTTTTATTATGTCCTCTACATATAGTTTTCATTGAGATATTACTTCAACATTTAGGTGATAAAATTTTCACAAGAGTATAGTTTTATCCTTGTTGTTTATATTTTATATTAAAATCAAATTACAAAAATATATTTATTTCTATTACTATTGGTTCGAAGAAGCTCATGTCTATGTGGTTTTTTGTTTCCCACCCCTCTGCGACTGGTACAAAACTCATTTAAATGATGTATAAGATTTCACATTATTCTAGAACTTCAGCAGTCGACAATTCATATTGTAAATTGTTCTTTTAAGCTGGTGGTGTCCAAGAAATTTGAGCCTATTGAAGTGATATTTTGGTTTAGGAATGACCTCTAGAATCACCTTACATTGAAATCTCTGGCTCGTTGATCGAGCCCTGTCTTCCTTTGTGTGAAAATGGGGAGATCTTCATGCTGTGAGAAGGCTAACACAAACAAAGGGCCCTAGACCCAACAAGAATATGCATGCCTCATCGCCCACATTCAAACCCATGGAGAAGGAGCCCGACATTCCCTTCCAAAGGCCGCATCCTTCGACGCTCTTGATGGGGCCCTTCGTTTGTTGGGAAAGCAAGCTAAAAACGTTAAGTGGTGACCAATCTGACTCCTTAACTCCCACTAGCTTGTGTTTTTGCCTATCACTCACTTGGTGGGCATGAATTTGATGGGCTTTCGGTTCGAGCCGTTCCTTGGACGCTCCTAATGGGACCTTCATTTTTTTGGGCAAGCCGGCTAAAAACATTAAGTGGTAACTGATTCCTTCCCTTAACTCCCACTACTTTGTCTTGTTTTCAGTTGCTCACTTGGTGGGCATGACTTTGAAGGGCTCTGGGTTCGAGACATTCCTTCGGCGCTCTTGATGGGGCCCTTCATTTGCCGGGAAAGCAAGCTAAAAACGTTAAGTGGTGACCAATCCGACTCCCTAACTTCCACTATATTGTCTTTTTTCCTATCACTCACTTGGCGGGCATGACTTTGACGGGATTTTGGTTCGAGTTGTTCCTTGGGTGCTCCTGACTCCCACTACCTTGTCTTTTTGTTGGTCACTCACTTGGTGGGCATGAATTTCATGGGCTTCTGGTTTGATTCGTTCCTTTGGCACTTTCGATAGGGCCCTTCATTTGTCAGGAAAGTGAGCTAAAAACGTTAAGTGGTGATCAATCCGAATCCTTAACTCCCACTAGCTTATTTTTTTTCCTATCACTTGCTTGTCGAGCATGACTTCGATGGGATTTTAGTTCGAGCCCTTCCTTAGGAGCTCCTAATGGGCCCTTCATTTTCCAGGAAAGTGAGCTAAAAATGTTAAGTGGTGATCGATTCCTCTCCTTAACTCCCACCACCTTGTCTTTTTATCAGTCGCTCACTTGGTGGGCATGCCTTTGATGGACTGTAGGTTTGAGTCGTTCCTTCGGCACTCTTGATGGGGCCCTCCATTTTCCATGCAAGCAAGCTAAAAACATTATGTGGTGACCAATCTAATTCCTTAACTCCCACTAGCTTGTCTTTTTTCCTATCACTCACTTGGCGGGCATCACTTTGATAAGCTTTCGGTTCGAGCCGTTCCTTGGGAGCTCCTGATGGGCCCTTCATTTTTCAAGTAAGTGAGTTAAAAACATTTAGTTGTGGCCAATTCCTCTCCTTAACTCCCACTACCTTGTCTTTTTGTTGGTCGCTCACTTGGTGGGCATGACTTTCATGGGCCTTGGGTTCGAGCCATTCCTTCGGCCCTCTTAATGGCCCTTTCATTTGTCAGGAAAGAGAGCTAAAAATGTTAAGTGCTGACCAATCTGAATCCTTAACTCCCACTAGCTTGTCATTTTGCATATCACTCACTTGGAGGGCATGACTTTGACGATATTTTGGTTCAACCTGTTCCTTGGGCGCTAGTAAGACAAAGCATGTTTCCATTCAATGTGGAGTTTTGGGTTTTGTGGTGGATTCGAATGAGGTATTTTATTTTCACTATTAGGTATCTGTGGAGACCTATCTATTGTGCTTGTAGTTTTTCCATGTTGGCATGTTGCACAATCAGAGACCATTTGTAAGAGCAATGATGGGATTCAAGGATTGGTTTTTTTTACGGGCAGTTGAACTTTTTCCTCAACATGACGACACTCTTCTAACTTTTCTTACCATCTTCGCTTGCGTTGGATTTGGAGTCTATTAATAATGTGGCCAAAGAGTTTTGGAATCGGTTTTATTTTTCCTTGTATCGGTAGCAGTGTTGTTGGGCCGATGTATACTTCCCACAAAAATTCCATTCTACTAGGTTGAGGAGGATTGTTTTGAATAGAGATGTAGAGTGGAATGCTCTCGCCTTGACTCATCTTCACATTGAGAAGGCCACAGGCGATAAGGTCTCACTGTCACGCTGTTTAGCTGGTGGTGAAAAATCATAGGTTTTGTCTCAATGCTTTGCTTAAAAGGTGGAGGGATTCCTTGTTCGTCTTTGTTACGGATCTCTTGACTCCATTTATAGTTTTTCTCTTGTTGGATTGTAAAAAAAGAAGTTTCGATGCGGAATCTCCACCTTCTTTCTCTGCAGCATATTAGGCTCACTACACGGCTTTAAACATAAGAGTCCCACACTTGCAGTTGTTTATCTTGTGGGGCCTAGGAGGCCGTCGTACTTGGTTTTAGAGGTTGAGGGATTTGCTTGTTCCTTCTCTTCTTTCAATTTCCCCAATTTGATTACCAGCTTTGCTCTCATTAGCCCATTTAAAAATAGGTTTCAACCTGAAACCTTCACCTTCTTTTTCCGTGGTATATTAGGCTCGCTGCACAGCTTCAAACATAAGAACCCCACACTTGTATTTGTTTAGCGTGTGGGGCCTAGGCGGCTGCCATAATCAGTTTTGGAAGGTTGAGGGATTTGCTTGATCCTTCTTTTCTTTCGTTTGCCCCAATCTACTTGTCCGCTCCGCGCTCGTTGGACTGTTCGAAAAGGAGTTTCAACTTGGAATCTTCACCTTCATTTTCCGCGGTATATTAGGCTCGTCGCATGGATTAAAACATAAGAACCCCACACTTTCATCTGTTTAGCTTGTGGGGCCTAGGCGGCCACTGTACTCGGTTTTGAAGGTTTGAGGGCTCTGCTTGTTCCTTCTCTTCTTTCGGTTTCCCCATTCTCATTGTCAGATTCGCTCTCGTTGGAATGTTCAGAAAGGAGTTTCGACTTCGAATATTCACCTTCTCTTTATGCGGTATATTGGGATCAATGCATGGATTTAAACATAAGAACTCTGCAATTATTGGTCTTTTAAGGGAAGGGACGTAGTCAACATGAGCTGATGACATGCGCTTACTAGGAATTCCTCATTGAAAACCAATAATTGCAATGGTCTTTTACTAAATGGGAGGGCAGTTTTGTTAGCTAAAAAGGGGTGCAATTTTGTTAGCTAAAATGGGGGCATGATTTTGTTAACTATCCTTATTGGCATGCATGTTGGTAGCCTTGGACTAGGCCTAGAAAGGTGGGGATTGTTTGGGATTTTTTCTATTTTGTGGATCAAGAGTGATTGACTTCACTCTACCATTGCATCTAAAAGGTCCCTCAATTTTTTTCCATGACCCATGAATAATTTGTCATTCCATGTTCATTAATAATTGTGTCACATTACGATTTTATCAATTGTTATGTTGTATTTTAATGTTCAACAAGTTTTATGTCATATTGTGACACTAGTGAAGGGTTATGCAATATTTCGACAAAGCGCAAGATGTGACACATTAATAATGTGACATTTGATGTTCAATTTTTTTTATGTTACATTGTTAACTATGGCCATGTGGTTCTAAATTCAAACATGCATCCCCAAAGTTAACCATGGTTGACTATACTTAAAATTAAGTTAAGCATGAATCGCTAAAGTCAACCATGGTTGATTATGATAAAAAAAAAGTCAAACATGTTGGAATGAAGTAAACCATGGTTCACTACAGTGCCCGATATATGTTGACACAACCAAAGTTATGACACATTAATAATGTGGCATTCAACATTCATTAAGGGTTATGTAACATTGTGATGTTTTGTCACATTCTCACATTCATCAATTTTTATGTTTGATTGTGACATTCCTCAACATTTATGTCATAATCTGAAATTCATCTTCTATTCTTAATCGAAGGTTTTGCAAGGGTATTGTCACATTACAATGTTCATTAAGTGCCATGTTTGATTGTAGCATTCATCTTCTAATCATATTTTACTTATGTCAGGTTAGTACATTAACCAATTGTGATGTCACATTCTCGTTTAATAACCGATATTTAATTTTAAAATAAAATTAAATATACTAAAATATTATTAATATTATTATTAAATATTAATATTTTATTACCACAATTTTTAATTAGAAAATATAGCTTTGTTAACACTATAATGTGTCGTCCCCATGGGGGGTAGAACAAGTGGTAAACTGGAACTGTTGAAATTGGTTGTAATTGGAAGGTTTCATGTTAAAATCCCCCCCAAATTTACCCGTGCGCCATGGTTCGGGCCATATGGATGCACCTAGGGGTATAGTGGTAGCAGGATTGTATCCTTGGACCACGTGTCATGTGAGTACCAGCCCTTCCCCAGTTGTCGAATCCCCTAGTTACAAAAAAAAAACACTATAATGTGTCGTAATACTTTACTTTTTAATACCAAGATCTATCATTAACACAGATAAATTTTGTAATAATAAATTTAATATTTAAGATATTTATGTACCATGAATATAAAAAATCTCATTATCATCGAGTAAAATTATAATAAAATAATATTATCTTTATATATATAATTTTATTTGATTATTTATAACAATATTTTTTTTGTAATAGGATCCTTGAAGGTATTGTATTAATAAAAAACTATATACATCCATGATTACAATAAAGATTGATCTGAAGCATGCAAGCCTCTAGAGAGTTAAGTGGAAAGAAGCTATGCAGAATGAGTATGATGGACTCATGAAGAATGGAACTTGGAAGCTGGTTGACCCTCCAGTTGGAACCAAACCAATTGGCTGCAAGTGGGTGTACAAGAACAAATACAGATCAGATGGCTCACTTGACAAGCACAAAGTGGGGCTTGTAGCAAAAGGCTATGCACAGAAGGAAGGAATTGACTATGAAGAAACATTTTCTCCTACAGCAAAATGGGTTACCATATGTACCTTACTCTCTTTAGCTGCTCAGAATGGGTGGAAAGTTCATCGGATGGATGTGCAGACAACTTTCTTGAATGGAGACTTGAAAGAGAATGTCTTCATGTCTCATCCAGAAGGATTTCTTGTGAAAGGAAAAGAACAAAAGGTATGCAAGCTTGTCAAATCCTTATATGGCCTAAAACAAGCACCTTGCGCATGGTATGAAAAATTAACTGAGCATCTTTTGAAGTTAAATTTCGAACATTTTGATCTTGATGATGCAACACTGTTTATAAATAAAGTTGGAAGATCTGTTGTGTATCTTGTGGTGTACGTAGATGATCTTTTGATGACAGGGAACAATGAGAGCTATATAGCATCCATAAAGAAAGATTTGAAAAAGATCTTTGAAATGACAGATATGGGACATCTCCACTATTACTTAGGAATTGAAGTCACTCAACATCCTAAGTACATATTCCTATCTCAAACAAAATATGTTGGAGAACTACTAGACAAATTTTTCATGACAGAATGCAACCCTATCTCTACTCCAATGGAACAGAAAATGAAGCTCACATCAAGCGAAGGAAAAGAATTTGAAGATGCGGCCAAGTATCGACAACTTGTAGGAAGACTTATTTACCTTACAACAACTAGACCAGATATTTATTATGTTGTTGGCATACTTTCAAGGTTCATGCATAAACCTTGTGAAGGACATTGGTCAGCTGCAAAAAGAGTTCTAATATACTTGAAGGGGACTCAAGACGTTGGAATCAAGTACTCTAAGGTGAATGACTTCAAACTTATTCAGTACTCAGATTCAGATTTTGATGGCGATAAGGAGACAGGAGTATCAACTTATGGATACACTATGAGTCTTGGATCAGCAGCTGTCTCATGGAGATCACGCAAATAGTTAGATCCAACGGATTCAACAACAGAAGCAGAATATGTGGCAGCAGCTAAAGCAACGAAAGAAATAGTATGGCTCAGGAAGATACTTGAAGATTTGCAAGAAAAACAAGAGAAATCCACTCCATTATTGATCGACAATACTTCTGCAATCAAGCTGGCTAAGAATCCTAGATTCCATGATTGAACCAAACACATCAACACAAAGAATCATTTGATTCGACATCATGTAGAGGCCAATACAGTCCATCTTTGACATTGTTCCACAAATGATCAAGTTGCAGACATGTTCACTAAAGCGCTTGGATGAGAAAAGTTTGAAAGATTTAGAAACATGCTCGGACTTACTAACACCACTTCAGATTAAGGGGGGGACTATTGGAATATAATCCGTTGGGATTATACGTTATTGTAAATATTAGGAATATGAAGAGACTCTCGGATGTGTGATCCCAAGAGTCATCATAAATGTATAAATAAAGGCATTCTATGGAGAAATAGTATAAATTCTGGAGTTATTCCACCTAACACCATGGAATGGGTTCGTACCTAAGTTTAAGATGGAACTTTCATAAGGCAATGCATAAGTGCAAGCTAATGTGATATCCTAACATATATGCTAGTTCATACATAATACCTGTGATAGGCACGAATGGGTCAAAACCTCATAGAGAGTGTACAAAACTTGGACCCTACATGGAAACCATATAAGTCCAAAACAACCCAAAGTATTCAATAAAGAATACAAAATATAGGATATAGGGAGGAATGATCACAACAACTATAGGGATGCAGTGAACGATGGGACATAAAAGGGAAAGTAAGGTGTATACCCAACGTTCACGCATCAACTACCACCCCCGTGAGGGTGACCAATGGTGTAAAGACAGAGAGAAGGGAGCAAACATCCTCCCTAAATGGAGTATAGGGTGGAATGTGACCACTCCCAAATCTATGAGCACGGTAAGGGGCCGTGATGCCCCCAAGCCTGACACCAGAGTCCGTACTAGGACCAAGGATGAGTGATAAGATACCAGGCATGTAGAAAATAAAAGGACCCAAACTCAAGAGATCATAACTATAATAAAGTAAGAGCGATCCCAAAGGCCAACTATCGCAAAAAGAGAACACTCCTAAGAAAATCTACAGCCAAAATACAAACAAACCAAGCGGAGGATATGTGAGCTCCTGAATGCAACAGGTATGTCTTGCTTAGGAGAGGCTCAAAACTCCCATACACTAGACGAGGAGGTATGTAACCAATTATAGTGGCCCTCAGCTTCAATGCATATAGCGACTGTGCTGTACGACCCCTAGCTGGCCAGGACACTTGCATAATAACCTCTGCAAATACCCCCTTGATAGCCTAGGTAAGGAAACTAAGCTCACCTCAATACAATCAATGCTCAGGTGGACACTCAGAGGAAATATTGATCGTATGGGTAGGGTAACAAAGCCCAAAACTCTTGAAAGAGTCCCCAGATATGAATACAATCCTGGAAATATCTCTGGCGCTACTCAGTTACAACCATGGGTCATCCTAATCATAACCGCTCACACTGCCTCGTGCTTAACTCCCTTGTAAGAGGAGGATCTTGAGAAACACTAATTATATAAAGGATTTGACAATCTCACCTAGACACACACCTAATTTTTTTGCTTAGTGGTCTTGGAGAATTGACTCACAATGAACTATTCCAAGACCCTAAAACCTAGTCTTGTTGGTGCACCCTAGGAAAGAAAAAAGTGTAATTCATTTTATTATGCGTTGATTTTAATTGGCTATATTACTCAAAGGGTAAATGGACGTGCAACTAATGAAGTTATGATGCAACAAGAAGTAAAATGCACACCTAACAATCAATGCAAATGCACTGTGTAGAATAAAAAATAGGGTATGCTACTACGTGAAGTGAAAAATGTTTCCTTCAAATGTATATCTAATCATTCCTATATGAAAACCTAAACACAACTCTCATCCAAGAAATACAATGCAAGTTCCTTCCTAAATCCATATGTAAGATGCAAGTAAGAATGCAACTTTTTTGTATTTTAAATATAAAAGAATGAAAAATGCAAATAAAAATCATATAGAACTCTCAGTCTCTACAGCTAGCATAAAACAAAATCCTAGCAAGAGACCAAGACAAAAAGAGTAATGCACTAATAGAAAAACAAAAAGGTTAAATGACTAAAACTAATTTCAAAGAAAAATCAATGAAAACGCGGTCTCTGGTCACAAAAGAAGCATCCAATAGACAACATCAGAACCTAGGAAGACCCAACCACACTCACAACCCACCCAGCAACTTCACACCACATCAAACTCAACCAAAAGCGAGGATGTATGCAACTGTTTAAAGAACAACTGCCTATATATGTGACTTTTGGCCAAAACGCTACATGTATACATGGGTTTTGGCCAAAAACCTCCATGTATACATGAATTTTGGCAAAAAATCCTTGTATGCATGCGACTTTTGGCCAAAAACCTATGTATACAGAGAAGAAAGTGGTAAAAAGTAGGCCAAGGGTCAAACCAATAAAGGAGAGTGTCAATTGATGAACATACTATAAAATGTGACACAGAAACGGGCAGAAACAGAGAACAATTCAATAATATCAAGCACATTGTGCCCCCAAACCCCAAAGAAAACAAGGAACGTCCCCAGTATGGTTTCCAATTATGTTACAGAGAAAAATTCCTATGGTTTGCGGTGTACCACAACAGAGAGAGAAACCGCAGAAATCAATCCCTTCCCAATATGCAAGATAAATAAAACATCTAACACTAAAGGATGTGTTGCATCTGCAACAATTTCCCAAAATTCTAAAAAATTTTGGACCCTCCTTTACTTGGAATTAGTCAGTTTTCTTCTTGTTTCCAGCCTATTTGATTTTGGCCTTTGGATTTTGAAGCGTCTTCCAGAAGTTTTGGTTACTATCACTCATGGTTTCTCTTCATTTAAATAATCTAAGTAATTCCATCTTGAGCTCCTTTTCTTGATTTGCAAAAAAACCTTCAAAGTTTTCTTGTGTCGGAATTCAATTTGGTCGACTGTCTCGTCCTTGCGGGCAATTTTCAGCTCTTAAATTTCGTTTTTGTCCCGCTGTTGCGGGTGACTTCCGGAACGTAATAATTTTTGTCGCCCTGCTGTTGTGGGTGCTTTCCAAGTCTTGGTTGTTGTTTTTTGCGCCGACTGTTGCGGGGGTTGGTCATTTCGTTCCACCGTTGCGGGTGGTGGACTGTTTCGGCATGTTGTGGGCATTGTTTTCATGTCGCGTCGGAGGGGGATGAACACTGCTGTCGCCGCCGTTACGGGTCAGTAAGAATTCCAAAGTTCTCGTCTCCCGCCGACTGCGTGTATCGGAGCCCTGTAGACTGTTGTTTTTCCCTCGCTGTGGACAACCGTATAGTCTGAGCGTCCGCCGTTGCGGGGGGCGGACTATTGGTCATCCGACCAATGTATCCGCTGCCGCCCGACTGCGTTTCTTGATTGCATGATCTATGTTTTGCGTTGCGGGGGAGTTCCAACTCTCGGTTGTCTTTTTTGCGCTGAGTGTCGCGGAGGTAGGTTACTTAGTTTTACCGTTACGGGTGGTCGTTTCTTCCTGTATGTTTCGGGTGTGTTTTTTATTCCGCGTCAGAAGCGGATAAATACTTCCATCCCCGCCGTTGCGGAGCATTGGGAGTTCCGAGTTTTCGCCCCGCCCGACCACGGTTATCGTTCGCTCGACCCATTATTATGTTTTGCGTTGCAGGTGATCTATTGGTGAGGATGGTCCGCCGTTGCGGAGAAGGCTAAGCTTTGTTGCCCGACTAAAACTTTCATGTCCGCTCCGACTGAGTTGACCTGTCGCACATGTGAATTTTTTTATATAAACGATGGGAAGGTTTTGGTTTTTTATTGTTATTTGTCGCCCAAGCCGTCGTAATATGCCCCGCACGGTCGACCTCGCGAATTTGGTGGAACCCTGTGCTCGTACCTTAGTCCAGCTGTCGACTGGGAACTCGATCGTTGACGCCACTTCAGTTGTGCATTACTGCCAGGTAGGATCTTTGCCTCTTTTGCTTGTATTTTTTTTAAGGTTTTGTCAGGGGGACTTATGCTATTGTGGAGTATTGTCAAGATTACGGCCCGTTTTTCTTTTTTCACCCACATACATATTTTTTATAACCGCGGCGAGGGTTGTCGTTTTCGTTTCCCTAGTTAGTCTGCAATCGCGTATTATTTTTATTATTATCTTGGGGTTGGATAGCTTGTGCGATTAGAAGGGGGGGGGTTTGTCCTTTTAAAATCTCGCGTCTTTATTCCCCTCGGCCGTTTTGGTTGCGCCTTGAGCAAATGGAAGAAGACGCAGGTGCAGGCGGCCGTTATGCCTCCTGCACCTGGTCTGGTACCTGTAATAATGGGGTTTGTAAGTACTTTGATGAGGTTTTCAATGAAACTTTCATGGTAGATACCCGGCTGATCGTTTCCCCTATGTGCTTGCTCTTTTCCTCGAAGCCCTAACCTGTGCCCGCTCCACGCTGTTCGTCGTTCTCCGCCACGTGAAACCATAGGGCCATGCCGCTGTCGATTGTTTAATATTTGGGGTGAAAAATGAATGGTGATACTGGTGGGAGCACCCTGCACGAAATGTTGTCATGGGTGCCCATAGTTCATGGCCGCACCGATGTAATTATTATGTCCGCGAGCGGCATAGGCTTTGCCATTCTTTTACCCTTTCTAAAGCTTGTTTAATGATAGTCGCGCCTTGCGTTTGCATTTGCATTGCATATCATTTCATTGGTAAAAGATAGCATATTGGGAAATAACGTAGGTTTGATGATGAACCGGTTAATGAATAAATTCATTTTAGTACTCTAGCTCATTACATTGTAGAAATAGTCTGAGTGTTGTGCTGATATTTTCAGATAGTTAGTATATGGATTGGTTGTGCGTACATGTGAGGGTTGCTTTCTTACTTACACATTGATATAAGATAATAGCACAGCTCAAAAGATTGCATGACGAGTTCAAATCCTTCAACTTGAAGAGCCTATATCTGATATCATTATAGTCATATAGACAATCAAGAAAGAACAAACTACTTCATAATATTCACAAATTTGAATTGCTTAATATCATGATGTTTTACATTGCAGGAGGATTTTAAAATGTCCAGAAGACAGAAAAAGAAGGCCCCTGTGGTAGAAGAACCAACATCAATAGAATCCGTCCTACCGACTGAGTATATCTATGAGGACACCCAGTGTGTCATGGGGGTTGAACCTGAATACAAGTGGGGGGACATATACAGGATGATTTCCCATAGGGAAGTCCCAGATATGGGCCTGGAGGAAGAACCGATTTACGCAAATATAGAAAAATCGGCCATTATGAAGGTTTCCACTAGGCCTGAGCTGTTTCCATGCCATGAGGTGATGAGATGGGTTCTACCACATACCAACCACAACTCGATGCTTATCTGTAATGTTGAAGGTCAGGGCTATGCTGCCTTTAGCCCTAGATATGTGGCCTTAGCTTACCACCTGCCGGAGCCTCAAGTTTTCTTGACCAATGAGTGGTTGGACAATCTCAGGATGGATTTGATAGAAACCATGAGGAGAATGCTATTACCAGGGAAGCTCTATAGACATAGAGCTACTGAATATTATGACACAGCCAGCCTTAGAGCCCCTTACAGGTTCATAGCTCTAATGCTGAATAGGATCTTCGGGAGGGCTAATGGCAGATTATTCAAATTCGAATGGGTACCCCTGATTTTCTATGTGGCCACAGAAGGGACCATCTTCAACTGGTCCAACCTGGTATCTAGTAGTCTATATTCTTGTATAGCTGCAACAAAAGGAGGAATAGAACAGAAAAAGTCCGAGTTTTATATGAGCTCGATCCTGATTGACTGCATACTGTGCCGCCAGCCCTTCCCCGAGCTCAAATATGTTTAGGACAGGGACAGAATGCCCGTATATGAAGCCTACAAGCTATTGGGGGCTCATCAATACCATAGTTATTATCGATAAATCTGTGATCATTTTATCATGCCTCTGCACACTCTTATCTTCCGAAAGGAATGTGACTGCATGTCTGAAGAAGCTATGCAGGTAATAGAAGAGTATGGTGATTATTTCTTGATAGAGAACGGGATGTATCTTAGAATGTTTGGTGGGTCAAGGACACCTTATCTGCTGCCCAAGTATGCAACAGATTATATAATCCATAAGGAGGCTGTTAGACAGGTGTTTATTGACGGAGTTGGTCATTTCTTATTTTAGAAAAAGAAGGCTGTATATCCACCCTTACCATTTAAGTTAGGCAGCTGCAGTTTCGCCAATGTGAAACAAGCTCCAGAATTTATAGAGGAACTAGGGAAGTTCCATTTTGGGGAGATGACTTTCAGACGAAATGACACTCATGAAAGAATGGCTGAGCATTGCAGAAAGCACAAGGTGTTTTATGAGTACACCCATCATTTCGACAATGATGAATCCGTTTTCAGAAGAGCCCCGAACATGACAGCACTCAGTAAGAGGTTCAAACCGAAGCACTCCACCAAGGGGGGAAAAGGATCTGAACAAGAGAAGGCTGAGCAGGCTAAGGATGAAGGAGCAGCCCAAAGGATAAGAGAAGAGGCCCAGAGGCTAGAAGAGGAGGCTGTAGAATGGCTCCGGAAAGGAGAAGAAGAAAAGAGGAAAGCTGCCCAGGATGCAGCTGAGCGAGTAAAGGAAACAGCCAGAGAAGCAGAGGAAGCTGCTAAGCAAGCAGCTGAGGAAGCCCAGAGAAAGCTGGACGAAGAGCTTCGAAAACAAGAAGCAGAGAAGACAGAGTTGACACAACAACAGGCTGCTGGATCACAAACAGAGCAGAGCCAGGGTGAGGAAATCGCTGAGGTTCAAACCCTTCAAATTCCCACTACCATCACTCCTACAACCCCCACGCTGCAGTTAGTACCCTTTGCACAGAAAAAAAGGGGAAGAAGTCCCTGATTTCAGCACAGTATACTATGACAGGGCTACCAAAAGGATTATGAGGAGAACTGAGAGAAAGATAGAGGCAGAAGAAATGACCAGTACAATGATAACAGATAAAGCAGTGATGGTCGGGACAGATAAATATCCAAGGTTTGTCATAAGGGCTGGGAAGGCAGCCATACATGCTTCAGAAGAGAACATAGATCGACTAATGAATGAAGTAGAATCTACCAAGAAGACCTCCTCTCAGCTTAAAGACACCCTGAGAAGGGAAAGAGAGGAAGGCAATAGACTGAAAAGAAAATATGAGCATGTGCTTAAAGAAATGGAGGCCACGAAGAGCGAGATCCACGCCATTCAGCAAGAAGCACAGGTGAAAGAAACAACACAAGAAGCCTTGGAAAGAGCGCAGCATGAAATCCAGGACTTGAAAAATGAAAAGGAGCAGTTAAAGGCAAAGATAAAAGACCTGGAAGCGCAGCATTATATTATCTATGATTCTAATACTGCATATGTTAAAGGACTAAAAGAACAACTAGAAGCATCTAAACAACAGCAGGTTGATCTGCAGCCAGTTAAAGAACACATCTTGGCTCAGAAAGCTAAGTTGCTGCACATGCAAACTGCTCTAGAGGAGGAAAGATGTCAGGTCCTCCAGATTGATGGCAGACTGGATGAAATCTTAGACACCGCTTCTTATTTTGTGGACAGGTCGCAAGACATCCTTGAAGTACTGACTTCAAGGATAACCAGGGTGGAGGATGATACGGAAGTCCCAGCTGAGCTACTAGTCAAGGATAAACAAGATTTGAAACGAGACCATGACCTGATAGAATTCGCCATCAACACTGCAGAAGACTTCCAGAAGACTGTCAAGAAAACAAAGGGAGCATCCACAGAGTTCTTCAGGAGAGCCCTGGTCACATACAACCGTTGTCAGGAAGAAGCTGAGCAGAGATTATACGAGTTCCCATATCATGATGCATTTGCAGAGATGTTGCAGAAAAGGCAACAAGATGAAGAAGCTAAAGTACAATGCATCAGATCTATTGATGAACAAATCCTCAGAGAGGAAATAGGCCACACAGCCATTAGTATACAACTCCTAGAGGAACAGGTACATTTGAACACGTCCAGGGTCGAGGCCATTCGAAACCAGGCTGAAAAGTTCGAACTAAACATACAGTTCTTAGAGCCCCGCTCATTTGAAGGACTCGCTACTAAAGCAGCAGCGTGGAGAAAGTTTTTGGAGAACCAAGCGGGACCCTCTTCATGAGAAGGACCAGTCAACTTTTGTATAATTTAATAATTTGTAAAGGGTTGTAGGAAAATGAAGCGTTGGGATGCCCAAAGGTCACTTTGGGCAGCCCAATCATTTTTTATTTTTGTATAAAACTAGGAAAGAGAGACAAAGAAAGGGCTTTTTCCCAGTAATACTAGAGTACCTATTGTAAGAAGAACTACTTCCTTTTGCAATAAAGATTTTAGTTTGCCTATTGGAGAAAGAGCTGTGAAGTTTCCAAATGTTATGCGATGGATGGCAGAAAGATGAACTACTTTATTTTTCAGCTTATGTCCATAAATCGTGAGATTGTTCTAACTCTGTGACCTATGTCTTGTTGGATGGTTTCTGATTTATTTTGTGGAAAATTCATTCAGAGTAATGCTTGTGTTACATATAACAGTTAGCTATCTGATTGTTAGAAGATATTCTGGTTCATGTGTTGTAAACATAAATAGCAGCTATCTGTAATGTGTTTATTATATGTGGAGATGATGCATTACTCACTAATAATCATTTTCTGGCTCCCCGAGGATAGATAGTTAGGTGTTTAGATTGTTAGTTGTTTTACTTCCTTGTGGTTTAGATGTTCGAAAACCTAAGACGAGAGGTAAGAACCTGCGCAGCACATTGTGTAGTTCCTGGCATCTTTATCACTCCACACAGTTAATATAGGCACATGCATTGCATACATTAAATCAAAATACAAATTCCGGTGGACCGGGACGCAACCGGTAAACCCTTGTTGTTACTTTGACCTACGGTAGCCGGACCATAAACCGGACAGATTGCCTATACCAAACAATATGTGGGCTAGTTGGGAACGTTGATTGGGGAGAATCCCTTACTGTTGCCGCCAGCGAATTTCCAGGCCTCAACAGGATGTCAAAACATACCTTATTCTAGATGGTTGATGTCGATCCCTGGTGAGCTTTTTCCAATCCCGCTTGTGTTAACAATTTGCTCTCTCAGCAACAACAAACAAGACAAGAATGCTATATAATGGTGTTAGACCTACTCTAGCATATATAATCAATAATGTATAAGCAATTAAAAGCATCGATGGATTCAATATTCATTTAAATGCACATCATTACACAGGAAAAGATATTTCTTTTAATATAAATCAGATATTACATGAATGAAAACCTCTGTCAGACGTCTGCGTACTGGAGAAATTGATTCCTCCACCTGGGCCTCCACCACCTCAATCCTCCATCTCTCGATAGAAACCTCACAAGCAAAGGAAATCTTGGGGAGAGAAACAAGTACTCCAAGGGATAAAGGGATGCAAACTCAAGTATAAGAAAGCTATGGCAACGATGGACTGTAGTTTTCTTGCTCTTTTATTCCTCTCCCCTTCAATGTATCCAAAGGGTTCCTTATATAGTGATTCAATGGGGTAATGGAAGGTCAAATCCGAGTGATCTTGAGGCATATGGAAGGCCAAGAGACAAGTGATTCAGATCCACATCAAGGAAAACTCCAAAAACATTTGGACATTTGCACACATCCCGATGTACACATGTTTAGGTGTAATATCTGCGTATATAAGAGAGAAAGGGTTTAAAAATCATGTACAACAAATAATGAGTGTTTTTAGGGATGATCTTGGAAACATCAAAGGTACAAAAATAGCCAATGGGGTCCAAAGAGTTTGGAGAGGGATAAGGAAGGCCATAAAAGTGTGATCAACCATGTGTTGTAAAATCATCCATAACATTCCCTAACATATTGGAACCTCTAAATAGGCTTCAAACATATTCTCATGAGCCACTTACATTCGTCTATTAACAATAACATACACAAAAATGTAACTCATCAATATTACATTCCGACCATAAATTTAGGACTCCTATATTTATCTATAATGAATTAACCTTTTTAATGATACTTTATAGCATATATGATGTTCTTCTAAGAATCCTTAACAACCACATTCAGCACGTTTCTCAATGTAATCTAGTACAATTATAAACATGGAAGTTGTAAGAGTCTTTTCTAAAAATATATGACATTATTAAGGGCTAGTTCGAAAACCATGAATATAAGTTCTAAGGTTACTCCTTTCATCAATTAAAATTCCACATTAATATTCATAAGTGGAATTACCATAACATTTTCATCGACCATGAGTTCATTTGTGGATACTTCTATACCTCACTAATTTTTTTTTTCTGCTTAATAGGGATGAAACAATTGTCTTAGCAATTCGTAAAACATCTTCGGAAATAATACAAAACTACTTATCTCGTTGGGCCCCACACTGTGCATCTTAAGGTTCCATTGTTGTAGCTCTATGTGAACTAGATGGTTCCTATTATCTCAAAACAACCTGTTCATTAGTTCCTCAAAGTTTGTAGGATCCATTTGAGACCAAATAGGCCCGAGTGTTGCAACCTCAGCGCTCTGATACCATATGTAGCATACCCCTAAACTTGTGCAAATTCTAGGGTGCATGATAGAGAATTTCTTCTTTATGATTCGTAACAAGGATAGAATTTAAGTTTAAATGATTTATTGCTTAGCCACTAAGTGATTCTTTAGTGTTCACGTATTTTCAACCTTAGTCATTATCATACATAATTGGATACTACCTCTGTTTATCAATATAATGGTTCAATATTTTAGGACAATGAAGCCAATTTACTTTAACATTCTCTAACTTTTTGATATACTACAATAATATAAATGAAAATTTTGCATAAGCAAAACTTACTAAGTAGAAAGTGCCATAACTCTTTGTAAGATAAGTCCCTCTATATTAGAAGAGATGTCATTCGATGTAATAGTAATCGTAAACATAATGCAAATACAAAGATTACGGGAGATGCAGTATGGGTATGCGGAGTCAGCTTGTGATACAAAAACAAAATTAGATAACTACAATATGTGCATTAAGGAAATAAACTTAACTCATAAAAACATATACGTGTGTAATAAAGGTTTCACCATACTTCCCTCCGAGGGTGGGTCTATTTATTTTTTCACATTTGGAGTATAGTCCCAGCGGAAAACGTTGTCAACTTTGTTAGTTCATTATAAACGTTGTACTATAAAACATTCACTATTTTTAACACCATAAGATACATCATAAACTTGAAACTGATAAATTATTATCCATCATCAAGAGTTTAACCATTACAAATTCCAACTCTAATCTACAAAGCTTAACTAACTGAAAACATGACGACGACCTTCCTCACAACCATTGGTCCCACTTATCCTAGGTTCTTATCCCTAGAGTCACCCCTGAGATGGGTGACAATTCCAATACGGTAAAGAATAATACTTAGAACTCAATTACAAAGATCTATAAACACAATCTAAAGTTCAAACCATCCAATTATGCACTTATAAAAACTAGCTCATAAAACTAACTAGCACTTAAATAGGCTCTCAATGGTAGGCGTTTTATGAGGGTCGATATCACCTAATTTCCTGTACTTATCCTCCCATAGCTCAAACAATATATAGAACTTGATTGCGTATTACTTAATATGGGGATCACACAAAAACATGGGTAGTTCAAATCTGACACATAACATCTCATATGCTAGATCATAATGCAAAAAGGAAAACAGTTAGATAGAGATGGAACTCTACTATTCGAATATGCAACATTTTCAAAAAGCACAACCAAAATATAATACATTCTTTCTGAAATGAAATTTACATAACTAAATGCATATTTGAAACTATGTGGAACTACCATGCACCAACTAGTTATCATTTCAGGTAACTCATAAAAAATATTCAGATGTAAACATGCAACCGATATAAACATGTTTTCCTACTTAGCATAATCTTAACAATGATATATCTTATCTTATTCAAAGTTTGCACTCAGAATTTAATTTACCAAATCTACTCATATCCATGAACTAAAGATCCAACCTTGCGTTGGATCTATGCAAAACTGAACACATAGAGATGGATCTATCTGAAGCTTGAACTTAGAATTAACAACGATGTATATCCATGCTAACATAGGTCTGAACCTGCGATGGATAACCACAACTTTTACACTCATCAAAAAATAGTGATGGATCTATTAAAGGCTGAACTCAGAATTAACAACGATTTGCATCCATGCTAACACACATTTGAATCCTATGATGGATAACGACAATGTTTACACTCAACAAACATAGCGATGGATCTATTAAAGATTGAACTCAGAATTAACAGCAATTTACATCCATGCTAACATGGATCTGAATCATGAGATGGATAACCAAAATGTTTAAACTCAACAAACATAGTGATGGCTCTATTAAATATTGAACTCGGATTTAATAGTGATCTACATCCATGCTAACATAGATCTAAACCTTGCACTGGATAACCACAATGGTTACACTCAGCAAAAACAATGAGGATCGATTCATAGTTTGACTTTAGATAGAAACAACGATTTTTATCCATAATCACATATCTAGCAAGCGATGGGGTAAAATACCAGAGTTACGCTCAGGAAATGACGAGGAGCTATTCGAAGTTTGACTTAAGACATAATCAATTATTTTTATTAACAATCACATATCTAAACCGATGATAGGTATACATCATGTCAACATTCAATGATTATCAAGGATCTATTCAAATATTGAGTCAATACTCAACGATTACCAAGGATCTATTCATAGCTTGAAATCAGAAAATAAATCAACTGGTTTTACAGATCTAAACCAGTGTGTATACACCACCTTGGTTACACTTCATCAAAACGAGAAGTTGTTCAAAGATTGAACCCAGAAAAGAAATCGACAATTTTTACATATCTAAACTGATTATAGGTATAAACCACAAGGGCTATGATTTAGGAAAATGAGAATATGTTCAAATGTTGAACTCATAAAAGAAATCAACAATTTTTACAGATCTAAACTCATGATACGTATACACCACTAGGGTTACACTTCAACAAAATGAGAAGTTGTTCAAAGATTGAAATCAGAAAAGAAATCAATGATTTATATTCCCAAATTGTAGATCTAACATGTGGTGGGTAAAATACCAGTTTTACCCTCATAAAAAAAAGGATCCTATTAGAAAACACGATGACCTCCCTTCATTCATAGGGGATTTCATAATTAAATGGATCTGGAAATAAAATTACAGGCAGAATTCTAGGAATCATGGATGATCTCACCAAAAATGGTTTGATTTTCTAACTCTTGAAGGAAACACCAATCATAATATTAGCTACAATTCCAGAACTATATCATAAACTCATCCAATTAAAAGAGTTACCAGAAAAATACAAGATCCATATAAGAATTCCCATCTAATTGGGTATGCTTCGAAATACTTTGTTAATAGCCATTGATCCTAAGCGGAAGACACATTCCATTTTTAATTCTCATCGAAATATGAACCACCAATCGCATTACTTTTCCCTGTACCCTTCTCCTTTGTGTTTCCTTTCTTTTATAACGTTGTAGTTCTCTCCTTCCTTCTCCTCCAAGGCATGTGGTATTAAAATAATCTTATGTTTAGCCCACGACCTCACCTTAAGTTTGAATAATCTTGTACTTATAAAATTCTTTAAAGTTTGACAATAATGTTTATTACGCACCATGTTGAATATTTTGAATAAAACAATTAAGCATTAAGAAATGGCATTATACACCTTTAACATTTAATTATTCTACCCCAAAGATTATTTGACATTATTTACCATTAAAGGTTATTTATTCTTCTTTAAAGATCTGGTTCCTTTACTATTTACAAAGGAAATATNTCTCTCTCTCTCTCTCTCTCTATATATATATATATATATATATATATATATATATATATATAAGGAGAGAGAGAGAGAGAGATCTTTTATTTTAATACGCTCTTTCTGCTATATATAATAAATTATTTATTATTCTTGGCTTAATGGGGTGTCGTAAGTTCAAAATGATAGATCCCACTCACAAAAGAATCTAAGCAGTTGCCTTGAAATGATCAATGGCCAAATAGGGAGCGTGTATCTACTACTAAAGAATTTCAGTCCAAAGGTAAGGATTTGGTAATAGGCCTTTCGTTTTGGTATGTCACCAAAATTGTGATGACTCCTGGTTATCTTCCCTGGATCCCGAATACTTCACCTATCTTTTACCCTTATCCCCTAGTGGATTTGTCCCCAATAATTTTCGGTCATGTCATTCTTTCAGTCTCCTAACTCTATAAATCTCATCCATAATTTGATCCAAGTTAGAGTCAGTACTTACAGTTATTTTCGCTTACACTTCATGTTTTTAGGTCAAGGTAGAATGTGGATGTTACATGCTTTCCCCCTTAGAATTAACACCATCCCTGGTGTTACCTATTCTCCAATCCATGTCCTTACTTTTTATTCAGGTCCTTCTTGCTTTCTTTTGCATTAATTATGAGCATAATCCAAGTTTTGTTTTTCATTAACCTGTTCTCTACAAGACATCTGAAGGCCTACCTAGAACATTGTCACACTTCTAAGGTCAATGCAAGAATGCATATACATAAATTGTTTTTACTTGACCACTCTTTATTGAAAATATTCAGGCGGAAATCCTCTCAACTTGGATTTCCATACATAACTTAATATTTTATATTAATAGGATTGCATCAAAATGTTTTTAGGCCACCAACCTGAAACATAAACATACATCTCCATGTCTACTAATATGAACATCGACTGCAATGTATAACCCAAAATCAAACACTATTTAATTTTATCATTCACAAAGGCTTCAATACTCCTATTTATTTTATTGACCAATAGATCAACATATTATCTCGTAGGAACGAATTTAATTACAGTGCATTTACCTTTTTCAGTACCTTGCAAGCGAATTTCTAGTCTCTTCTCGGGTTTTCTATCCAAGCAATCACTCCAAGTGATGGCAGTACTCTAAGCACTGATCCAAGCTACCCAAGACAGGGACAATACCCTTCTTGAGGTGTATCTTCTACCTGTGCTATTTAGGGTCCTTCACCAAGCTTAGGAACTCCCTTCTCACATGCCATAACACCTAGAGGTTAATCTCTT
Source organism: Pseudotsuga menziesii (assembly GCA_001517045.1). NCBI lineage: Eukaryota > Viridiplantae > Streptophyta > Pinopsida > Pinales > Pinaceae > Pseudotsuga > Pseudotsuga menziesii. Next base: position 33,967 of record LPNX010861410.1, on the reverse strand, counting down.
CAGGGAGCCCCTACTCTCATGGCAGTCCCTTTATGTGGTGTGAATGTGTGAATAAAGAGTCCTAACCAAAATTTCTTATACTTGGGTGTCCCCAGGATGCATATTGGTTCCTAACTGGCCAGGGGAAAAATATGTACCTCTTGTACACTTTCTTTATCACCATATTTCTTGTGGATAACAACCTTACGTGCATGACATTTATCCTTTAACTTTTTATAGTCATGGAGCCCTGGTTCTCTTCATGGTCATAGTACTCATTCCTGCAACAAATTCAAAGAGGTCTAGTCACCATATCGTATCATTGATTCTAATAAAATCAATCTTTCGAAGTAAACTACTTACCATCATTTCCTTCTCATCTCTCTATGTCACATCTTACAACATTTCTTTTTCATCAAAATAAGAGCCTTTAAACTAGGCACTTGTTCTATAAAAGTAATCACATCATTGATTTTATGCTCAACATATTTTACTATCCATTTAGCTACACAATAGTCCATGTTCATAAGTAGTCTAGTTTCACTTTCCCTTTTCCTTATTTGAAAGAAATAACTTTAAAGACTATTGTCATGTTTGTGAACATGCATAAAAGAGGAATATCCTTTAAGTTCACAACCCAATCCTTATGATTTACTTGTACGCCAACAATTATATGTAAAGGATACATTAAAATAGTTGCAATTATTGCAACTAAATTGAATTCACTTCACAACAAATTTAACAATCATGTCCTTCCTCCATTTAGTAATCTAATGGAATTCACTCATAGCAATATTCACGAATTAATTAGAAAATCCTTATAAAGAAAATAACATTCAATTTAATAGATACATACAAGATAGCATTCTAAAAAAAAATCCCTTCTCTTAATCATTCATGATATAACCAAAATTAACCATTTCCAGGTCTATTAATTTAGGAACTGTGATGACACGAGACTAGCTTAGAAAAACATAATTCTCGCTTATAGTATATTCATTTAAGACCCAAGGTCATATGTTAGTGTTGATGCCTGGAAAATCCCAGGTACTGACAGTAGGGATTCTCCCCAATAATAGTCCCCAATCAGCTCATTTAGTTTTTGGTATGGGGAATCCGTCCGGTTTGCGGTCTAGCTACCATAGAGTTAAGTAATGGTTTAAATTTATTTTACCAGTTGTGGCCCGGTCCACCATTTTTGTGTATTTTATTTTATGTTTTATAATGATATGCAAGTGACTAAAGCTAAATGCAGCTGATTAAGATGCAAAGGGTTCACAATGTGATGCGTAGGTTCTTACCTCCCATCTCATCTCCTTTGTTTGCAAATCAGAGAAAGAAAATAACAACTAAAATAAACTTAATATAATACTAACTAACTAATCCCTAGGGAGGAAGATGATTATTCCTATGATAATGTACTATATTTCATGCACATAGAATCTTACAGATAGCTGATATAATTCTATATACATAGAAAACAATAGAAATATTAACATAGAGATAGCTCATTGTTTATGTAAACATTAATCACTCATTTGATGCACAAGATTTAAAACAAGGAAATGAAATCATTCACTACTAAGAAATAGTTCAAAGTTAGAACGATCTCACTAAGTGCATACCCATCCAACACAAAAATAGCTCTATCTAGCTATCCAAACAACATGCACTTGAAACTCAACAGCTCCTTCTCCAGTGGAAAAATTCTATCTTCTTTATTATAATAAGAAATAGTTCCTCTTACAATAAGTGTTTCACATAAGTAAGCTATAAAAGTCCCTTCTCTCTCTGACATCAACAATATTTAAACATCTCAAAAGACTCTTAACCTTGCTACCCTTTGTGCTCCCTTTACATTTGGTTACACAAAATTTGTCTTTTAGTATATTCACTAATTATAAGATAAAAAGGAAAATTCATTACAAATATATTCCCATGTGTAGAAAAGAAAAAAACACTTTAGATGGTCCCATTCAAATCAACAATGAATTGCTTCCATTCCTTAGCATCGGATGCAATTATCTCAAACTCTACTGGCTCCAAAAATATGACTGACACTTCATGTTTTGAAATCTGAGCATTTAAGTCTTTCATCCTAGTTGGAAGTAGTTGAAGATGATATTCTAGAAGGCAGTTTCTCACCGAAGCTTGAGAAATTACATTTTTAAGCACCCTTTCAACTAATTTCTTTATTGAATGTATGCTACACTCATCTTCTTGAGACCTAGCATGTAATTGCTGCAAATATTTTTCATGAAGTGGAAGATTATATAGCCTCTTCTTTGATGATGTTTGACATTTGTTATAGGTAGTAAGTACTTTCTTGAAAAATTCTTCACATTTATCCACTGTCTTCTAGTTGGCCTCTCTAAACTTTTCAGCAGCTCTATTGCTGAAAGCTAATAGCTCATATTCAAACAACAGTCTTTCTAAATCTTTGATTGGCGTGTTTATCAAATTTCCTACAGTCCATCTTCTAATTGTTTTACCTTGAAAATTTCTTCCGCAATCTGTACCTACATTTGATAAATATTATTCTTGATAAATAGTGCCTGCTTGGTTAGAGGTGCAATATCTGCCTTTTGTTCGTTTGCTACCTTTAATAGCACCTCCAAAGAACCCTTTTGAGCTTCTAATCTTGCTACTTGGTATTCATATTGCTTTTCTCTCTAATCAGCTACATACTTTTGTGCTTCAAGCTCTATAATTTTATTTTCCAACTCCCCCTTTTATTTAATCAGGTTCATGTTGGACTGCTTCAAAGTGTCCCATTCTTCTCCCAAAAATTGGTAATCGTGCTGCAACTTTTCATAGTCTGAGAGAGTATCTTCATACTTTCTCTTGGATTGTCTGCAGACTCTCTCCTCTTTCTTCAAAACCACTTTCATCTTGACCATTTTTCCCTTGAACTGCTCAAGGGTCTCTGTGGGTTTGTCAATATTGTGAGCATTTGGATACGCAGATGCAATGCCCATGGAAAGTATTTTCTTCAGATTATCTTCAACATTTTTCACAACTGTTCTCTCTGTGATTCTGGTGACCGGGGGTCAGTCTCCCATTTTCAGAGTCTTTTATTTTCTCCAGATGATTCACTTTGTTTTGGGATCAAAATGTACATACTCTAGACATATCACATCATACTCTTTGGATGGGGTAAATGGTACTTGTCCCATTTAAACTATGGGAATATAGTCTCCTGTAAGTATGGTTCCTGAAGTGGATGGGGGTTTTCTGGGTTATCTCGGGAAAGGCTCTGATCTTGGTCTTCACCACCTATATCTTCTTCATTTTTCTTACTTTGTTCTTCGGTGCAGTATTGTAGGTGTTATCCTTCTAGTCCCAGATTCAAAACATCTTCATCTATGGCCTTTTCTAGTTCAGAAATATTACATTGGATGGCTTCCTCCTTCTTCCTCTTTTCTTCCCTAGCAGCTTGTTCTTCTTCTTCTTTCTACTTTTCCTCATCTAAGAGATTTCTGGCCCCTTCTTCCATTCTTTGGGAAGTATCTTATTTTGATTTCTTAGCAGCTTCCTCTTCTTGAATCTTTGATATTAGAGTGCTTCTTCCACTAATTTTATCCCAAGTTCTACTATCTTCAACTTCAGCTTCTTATTCACAATAGTCAAGATGTAAATGTTCTTGTACCTCACTTATTATTTGTGTACATAATCAATGTACTAAAAATTTAATTTGAATGTCGTCTTATAGGGAGCAACATTTCCTTGAGAGTCATTCCAATGAAAATCCTTTTCCCCAAAATGAAAATTTTCAAGCTCCTTGACAAATTCAGGGGCAATCTTCACCTTGGTAAACCTGTAACTACCCACATAGTAAGGTATGGGTCGGTAAACATACTTCTTCAAAATGAAAAGGTGGCTCCTGAATCCATTCAAAAAGAGTTGTCTAATAGTTTATTTGTGGGATATATAATATGTTGCATACTTAGGTAGTAATAAGGGAGATTTCGTTCCCCCATACATCCTTAAATACATTCCTTCCTCTGTGCAAAATTAATCTCCCTATTCTCTAATAGACTATAAATCTCCTTCAAATAAGAATGAGAATTCTTCTAGAAATATCAACTTGTACAAGGGCATCAAGAAATCCTCATAGATAACATGATAATGATTATGATACTTGTGAGACCCAAACATCTGGTAAGCTGTGTATATGGGGGTGTTCCCTTCCTTCCATGTACACTTTATAAATTCAAATCGATGATGGTATAATATGCAGTATACTAGAAAAGAAGGCATGTAAAATTCATATTTGCTAAGGTGTAGACCTTCCTGAGCTTCCTTTATAGTGGTGGAAAAATTGTTGGCTATAATGTCAGTCGAGTTTAAAAATGTTCCTTTCATAGGTATGTGGTATATCAGTGTAATCCATCCACATTTGTAGAACCTTCCATTGGCTCTGCCATAAACATTATTCAACAGCATCACTATTAATCTATATGGGGTTTTTAGGTGAGTTGTCACGTATTCTCCTGATTGCTTCTTTCTAAAAATTTTCCTGTTAATCATCATCATACTAGCCCTGGCAGTGTAATAGAACTTCAAACCTTTCACCCATTTTGTGGTCACGCTGACTTCCTTTTCAGGAAGTATGTAAGATTCTGATAAAAATGCGAGGAAGAAGGATGCAAAAGATTTATTATCAGTATCATTCATCAAAATCCCCATTGTGTCTACCCTAGGTAGAATCCATCCATTGACTTCTACATAATGGAACATTTCAGGTCTAGTGGTCACTTTGGTTATCCCGGATCTTAGCACATTATCATACAGGGCTAGATCCTCCAACCCTGCTTCCAAAACTTTCTTTTCTACTTACCAGTGATAAATCAGGCCCCATTTGAACTCGGGCTCAGATCGAGTTACTTCCTTGGTGTATTCATAGACAATATCTATGCTTGGTGTGGGTGCTTCTGCTACCTCTTCATCCAAGTCATAATCAACAATATTAGCTTTATTTTTACCCTTTTTTGTCATATTGTCAGATGTGGGTGTTGACTACAAACAATACCATAGTACTTCTTAGCATTTATAATAATAAGAAAAAAAAATTGATCATAAAAAAATGCTCAGCATAATTATCAACATTTGTATTACCCATAGTTCTTCAACCATTATCTTACATAGGACAAATGACGCGGGTTTGTGGGTCAAAGCTTGGAAAAAGAAAAAATATTTCTAGACCTGGGAAAACTTTGGCCTCTGCACCCTAGAGGAGAAAACTCGACTAAAATATGACGATGATTTTCTACGCTATGACCGAAACATCAAGTAAGCTTCATGGTGCAAATACACACTCCAACGCTTAGGGCAGAGATGCCCTGGGTTTACTTATCTGGGTTTAACCTCCCATGGCCAAAAAGCACAACATCCACTCCTACGGGGTATTCCTCATACTAGAAAACAATAAACCCTAAAAATGCTTGAAGGAAAGCAACCACTCTGATCCCTATTGGAGAGAACATCGAGTGCGCAAATCATCATCATCACCTAGTAGCCTGCGAGAAAATTTTTATGGTCGAAACTGGTGAGACTATCAGCACAAAAATGGTGGTGAGAGCAGGTTCTAACCTTAAAAGGAAATGGAAATATTGAAATGAAAGGGAAAAATCCCCCTTTTAATCCCAACAACCACCTACCAAAACTTTCATGGAAGAAAACCAATGACAACCAAAACCCTAACATCTTTCCAACCAAAATAAACGATGAAATCCCACCTGATAGTAAACATGTAGTTGAGGTACTCAGTGAGAGTGCGCCACATAGGGATCACACGTAAACTCCTCCAATTGTGTGAGCTCTGAGACAGGGTAAAATCACCATGGAACTTCCAACTCTTCACCATAACAACGATGTTAAAAACACCATTCCTTGGGCATAAATAGACAATTGTCGGTGAAAAAAAAATTTAGTCGTGGTATGTAAAACACTAAATTTGCACGCATGTGGCTTAAACGTCGTTGGTGCCAAAAAATTTGCATCGGGAGGGAGCTGATTATTCATTATACAAAAATCCTCGACACGGTGGCTCCACATACTCTGCAACACTGGCTTAAACTTAAGACACACCCAATTTACTCTGCGGCACCACTAGTCAAAGTGTATCGGGAAAAAAACCAAGAAGCTTTCCATCATAGCGGCTCAGCAATAAAAATCCTTCCACTGAAGTTGCTTGGCAAGCATCAGATGATTGGAAAAACTACACCCACTATTGTGGCAAGGTGGCAAAAAACTTCTGGTTAAATGGGCGCAACAAATCAGAAGTAGCTTTGATTTTACAAATGATGTCCCACCCACCATTGCGTTTAGGAGAAAATCAAAATGGCCACCATTTCTCCCAGGCTCTCATAAAAAAATAAGTGAAAGCAAAGATAAAATCCATTCACCACAGCAGTTCCAAAACTAACGAACATCTGTCCTTACGGGTGAAAAGGTCGGAAGTCTTTCCAAATATCAAATCAAAAGTCACCTGTCATAGTGGAAAAGAAAACAGAAAGTCACCCCCCCAAAAAATGCATCCGTTGTTGCAACTCGAAGTCAAAACACTTTTCTTCGTAGTGGGTTGAAAATCAAGAACCCTTTGTCATAGCGGCTCGAAAATATAGAACCCTCCGCCGTAGTGGGCGCCAACAAAATTGAAAGTCTTTATGATCTTCAATATCAAAAGGTCACTAGCTATTGTGGCTTGAAACCAAAGAGTCTACCTACTATAGTAGCTCAAAATTTGACAGATCATCCTCCATAGCGGCTTGAACACGATTTTTTCCTTAGTGAAAGAAATAAATCATAAAGGATGAATTTCAAAAACTCAAAGTTCCTAAGAGCTAAAACAAAGATTTTCAAGGGGTCCTAAAAAATGTACAATTTTTGGGGGGATAGTTGTAGCAGCAACAGCTAGTGATGTGCATACATATAGGTGAAAATCATAGGTCTTGTCCACCCTAACTCCTCATGTTTATTTTCTGGATCTGATCTTGAGAACCGTTAGTTCTTCCTACCTATGATCCCATATTCCAAATCAAAACAATTTGTTTTTTCTTATAATTAGTCACACACCCCAATAACAGTTATGTCATTGCCAACATATTGTGCATATATGTAATTCTACAATTCTACTATGGTGTTTTAATCGTAACCATTCGAATTCCTCATACCGATGTAACCGTGCAACTATTTTTCCTACTTACATGAAATTCTAAATGTCAACATGTGTTCACGGTTAATATAATGCTAGTGTTTATATATGTGTACCTTTAACATCATTAACATTCATTCGATACAATTTATATTTTGCATAATAATGACAATATGCCTCTAACCTAGTTACTCCTTTAGCATTACCTATTTTCATGGTTAAATATTTTTACTATATGTGTAACTTTAGCTAAGATTTATGGGAATTTTAAGGGTATGTAATCACTCCTTTCCTAAATGATAAACTTATCAAGTTCCCTTTAACAACTACCTTGTTATCTCCAAGAAACTCTCACTACTTTTCTCTCTAACAATACGTATGAGGTAAGTTGTGTGTGTGTGTGTGTGTGTGTGTGTACCTATATATATTTATATATATTCCCTAACATAATGGAACCTCTAAATAGGCTTCAAACATATTATCATGAGCCACTTACATTCATCTATTACCAATAGCATACACCAAAATGCAATTCATCAATAATACATTCCGACCATAACTTTAGCACTCCTATATTTATTTATAATGACTTAACCTTTTTAATGCTAATTTATAGCATACATCATGTTCTTCTAACGATCCTTAACAACCACATTCACCATGTTTCTGAATGTAATCTAGTACAATTGTCAACATGGAGATTCTAAGAGTCTTTTCTAAAAATATATGACATTATTAATGGCTAGTTTGAAAACCATGAATATAAGTTCTAAGGTTACCTCTTTCATCAATTAAAATTCCACATTGATATTCATAAGGGAAATTACCATAACATTTTCATCGACCATGAGTTCATCTATGGATACTTCTATACCTCACTGATTTTTTTTGTAGCTTAATAGGGATGAAACAATTGCCTTAGCAATTTGCAAAACATCTTCGGAAATAATAGAAAAATACTTATCTCATTGGGGCCCACATAGTGCATCTTAAGGTTCTGTTGTTGTAGCTCTGTGTGAACTAGCTGGTTCTTGTTATCTCAAAACAACTTGTTCGTTAGTTCCTTAAAAATTTTAGGATCCCTTTGAGCCCAAATAGGCTCGAGTGTTGCAACCTCAGCTCTATCATACCATCTATAGCATACCCCTAAACTTGTGCAAATCCCAGGATGTGTGATAGAGAATTTATTCCTTATGATTTGTAATGAGGATAGCATTTATGTTTAAATGATTGATTGCTTAGCTACTAAGTGATTCTTGAGTGTTCACATATTTTCAACCTTAGTCATTCCCATACATAATTCAATACTACCTCTGTGTATCAATATAATGGTTCAATAATTTAGCATGATGAATCCAATTTACTTTAACATTCTCTAACTTTTTGATATATTGCAATAACATAAATGACAAATTTATATAAGAATAACTTACTAAGTACAATGTGCAATATTGACTCTTATCTCTGTAAGATAAGTCCCTCTCGATTAGATGAGAGGCCATTCTTTGTAATAGTAATCGTAAACATAATGCAAATACAAAAATTGACAAGACCGTCCATTGCATGTAATGGTCTCTTCTAGAAATCATTACAGAATATGTAGTATGGGTATCTAGAGTCAGCTCCTAATACAACAACAAGATTAGATAACTACAATATTTGCATTAATGAAATACAACTTAACTCATAAAAACATATTCATGTGTAATAAAGGTTTCACCATACTGCCCTCCGAGGGTGGGTCTAATTATTTTTCTACATTTGGAGTATACTCCCTATGGATTATCTTTTCAACTTTGTTAGTTCATTATAAACATTGTACTATAAAACATTTACTATTTTTAACAGCATAAGATACATCATAAACTAGAAAATAATAAATTATTATCCATCATTAAGAGTTTAAGCATTACAAATTACAACTCTAATCTACAAAGCTTAACCAACTCAAAACATGATGAGGACCTTGTTGCCAACCATTGGCCCCACTTGGTGTAGGTTCTTCTGCCTAAAGCCACCCCCAAGCTAGGTGACGAATCCACTAAGGAAAAGAATAATACTTATAACTTTTAAAAAGATCTCTAAACACGATCTCAAGTTCAAACCATCCAATTATGCACAAATAAAAACTAGCTAATAAAACTAACTAGTAGTTAACCACACTCTCAATGATAGCATTTTACGAGGGTCAAGATCACCCAATTTCCTGGATTAATCCTCCCATAGCTCATAAAATATCTAGAACTCGATTGTGTATTACTTAAGATAGGGATCACACAAAAATGAGGGTCGTTCGAATCTCACACTTAACATCTCATAAGCCAGATCATAATGCAAAAAGGAAAACAGTTATATAGAGTTGGGAATCTACTATCTGAATATGTAAGTAACAGTTTCAAAAAGAACAACCAAAATGGAATACAATATTTCTTAAATGAAATTAACATATCTAATTGCATATATGGAACTATGCAGAATTACCATTGTGACCACTAGTTATCATTTCAGGTAACTCATAGAAAATCTTCAGATCTAAACATGCAACCGATATAAACAATTTTTTCCTACTCAGTATAATATGAACAATGATAGATCTTATTCAAAGTTTGCACTTAGAATTTAATTTACCAAATCTATTAATATCCATGAACTAAAGTTCCAACCATGCGATGGATTTATGCAAAACTAAACACATAGCGATGGATCTATCTGAAGCTTGAACTCAGAATTAACAATGATTTATATCCACGCTAACATAGATCTGAACCTGCGATGGATAACCATAATGTTTACACTCAACAAAAAATAGTGATGGATATACTAAAGCTTGAACTGAGAATTAACAATGATTTAAATCCATGCTAACAAAGATATGAATCTTGCGATGGATAACCCCAATGTTTACACTCGCCAAACATAACGATGGATCTATTACGGATTAAACTCAGAATTAGCAATGATTTATATCTATGCTAACACGGATCTGAATCCTGGGATGGATAACCAGAATGTTTACACTCAACAAACATAATGATGCATCTATAAAATCTTGAACTTAGAATTAACAATGATTTACATCCATGTTAACACATATTTGAATCCTGCGATGGATAACCACAATGTTTACACTAAAAAAAACAATGAGGATCGATTCAGAGTTTGACTTCAGACATAAACAATGATTTTGATCCATAATCACATATCTAACAAGTGATGGGGTAAAATACGAGAGTTATGCTCAGAAAATGACGAGGAGCTACTCGAAGTTTGACTTCAGACAAAATCAATGATTTTTATTCACAATCATAGATCTAAACTAGCGATAGGTATACACCATGTCAACATTCAACTATTAGCAAGGATCTATGCACAGCTTGAGTTAATACTCTACAATTATCAAGGATATATTCACAACTTAAACTCAGAGAAGAAATCAACGATTTTTACAGATCTAAACAGACGATAGGTATACACCACCATGGTTATGCTTTAATAAAATGAGAATTTGTTCAAATCTTGAACTCAGAAAAGAAATCAACGATTTTTACAGATCTGAACCAACGATAGGTATACACCACTAGGGTTACGCTTCAGCAAAATGAAAAGTTGTTAAAATCTTGAACTTAGAAAATAAATCAATGCTTTTTACAGATCTAAACCGACGATCGGTATACACCACCAAGGTTACACTTAAGAAAAATGAGAAGCTCTTCAAAGCTTGAAGTTAGAAAAAAAATTAATGATTTATATTTCCAAATTGTAGATCTAACATGCAGTGGGTAAAATACCAGGGTTACCCTCATAAAAAAAAAGGATCATATCAGAAAACACAATGACCTCCAACCATTCGTAGGGGATTTCATAATTAAAGGGATCTCGAAATAAAATTATAGGTGTATTTCCATAAATCATGGAGGATATCACCAAAAATGGTTTCCTTTTCTAGCTCTTGAAGGAAACACAAATCATTATCTTAGCTACAGTTCCAGAACTATATCATAAACTTGTCTAATTAAAATAGTTAGCAAAAAATTACCAGATTCATATAAGAATTCCCATCTGATTGGGTGTGCTTCCGACTGCTCTGTGAATAGCCACTGATCCTAAGAGGAAAATGCATTCCAATTTTAATTCTCGTCCAAATATGAACCTCCAATCCCATTACTTTTCCCCATCCCCTTTTGCTTTGTGTTTCCTTTATTTTATAACGTTGTAGTTTTGTAATATCCTCAAAATTTGAAAAAAATAATTATAGGCTAGTAAAAACTACCTGAATGGAACATTATTACTCTTACGGAATATATGTATACTACTTCTACTACTATCTATTTGTAAGTTGTCCTTACATTCTATCATTTACTTCCAGTCATTTATTATTAGTACATTTTACTTACGATGTCCTGGGTCTATTTATTAAACTATTCTCTTGTTTGGACATTACTGTCGATGTGTTAATTATTTTAATAGAACCTTGTTTACTTCAACGCATGTTTACTTGGTTATCTATTATGTTCTAACTTAACTTTGTTTGTGGGAACAAAGTGGGTGGAGTGCCGGGACTCGTTCTCTGACGACGGTCTTAGAGGTAAAGTATTACTTGTTACACAGGCTTACTTAGTTCAATCGAACTAAGGAAAATATTTATTTTACTTGCAGGTTTACCTCGGGTTAAAAGGGTTAGTAGATAGTTTGATCAATTCGATATTAATTTGTACTTACTCCTTGTTATTATGCTTCCTTACTGCTTCATATTGGTAGCAAGGTAAGTCCTGTTTCGCTAAATATCTACCTAGATAAATAACTAGGTGATACCAGAAATTCTATGCACGTATAATTCCTATTTATTTATCATGATATTAGCATATCTTCGTATTTATACTTTGTAGGTTATGACCTTGGAGTTTTATTTATGGTGAAACTATCATGGCATATTCCATATTCCATGATTACTAATCACTTAAGCTTAGGGACATATGCATTGTGCCAGGGATTAATCCTAAAGTTTACACGATACATACCAATGCGAGGACTTTGGGATAACATATACCATGTATGGACTATGTATTAGCATTACCCTATAATATTATACAATCTGTTGTTAAGCTTTGGGGGTGGCGAATATAACATAAGGTTAAGCTATATGTCAATAGGGTTTAAGATTTTGTATGGGAAATAGAGGTCACAATTTATGCAACAAGGTTTAACTATGGAGAGTGGGTTTGGTATTTCAATAATGGTCACTAGCTGGTGCATTTAATGTTCTTGGTAATCATGGCATCCCCAATTTTAGGGCTTGGATCACACTGGATTTGTCATTTTCTTTGTTTGATTTTTTGTTTGGTCTTGCTCTATGTAGGAAAAAATGGAGGCGACCTCCATGGCCACAAAGGTAAGAAATCATTTGTCTTCATATTAATTTGATGGTTTAACATTGATGTATTTAAAAATGGTCATACTTCAGTTTGTAATTTTCTGCAGTGATTTAGGTTGTGTAGGGTTTTTAAAAATGATTACTGAGGAATTTTTGGAAAAACCCTACATGGTCATACTTCTCATTTGCTTTGTGGCTGGTTGCAAGTGCTGGGGTCTGTGGAGAGTATCATGGTCTGTAGCTCCTTGCTGGTTACTATGTGATGTCAATGGTGTACAGTAAGCCTACCAACAAGACAATGCTTGTTATTTCTCGGCCTCACTAAGTGATGTCTTTGTTTTTTGGTTTTGGGGTTTCACTGTGGGATTTGAATTCGCCTTCGGGCATGTAATATTCATACTTTGGTTTTTAATTGAATTTTTTAGTGGCTTTAGCCGTGGACTGAAATCAAATTTATTTTGGCTCTGTGTATAAATTTTGAGTTTGTAAATCTTAGATGGATTCAGGCTTTTGAGCGATGGGCTGCACCACTGCGTGCAATGGTTCCATAACCCATTGTCATGCATGTGTGGACTTCATTTTGGATTCTAAATGGACTGTGTGGAGATACTACAATTGGAAATACTATGTATAAATGTAGATACTCTGTTTTTTAATGAAATTGACATCTTTTTTCAGGCTTACTATGTATGTATGGAATGTATACTATGTTAATGGTTTGTTAAGAGGGTTTTATAATGGCATATGCCTTTGTTGGTCTGTGTGTTGAGTATTTTATAATTTACTGTAATGGTGAACAACGTGGGTTGAAAGACCCATCCGTAAGTGGATTAAGCCTTCTCCTTGATGGTTGCGATAACTCTGATGAATTCATTACTATTTGCATTTTGATTTATTAGCTTAAGAGGTGAATTGTTAACATAGTAGTTTTATTATTAAAACCATAATGTGTATTTATAATCGCCAGCCAGTGGGTTGGGTGAATCTTGCGCATGGTTTTTAAATGGTTGATTTCTATTATGAATTTGAGGTTTAACATATAATGTGGATTTGGTATAAACCAGGGGTTGTATCCCATGATGGAATTCATCGTTGTTGTGTTAGACTATTAAATGGACTATGTATATTAAATGTTGGTTGAGACCGTGTTGTAGTATAAGCGCAGTCCTTATTAACAGCATGATGGTGATTTATAATTGTTTCTCGTATACATAACATGTATAGTGTGGCCTTGGTTTATAATAGAGATGACCTAAAGAGTACATCCCTGGGCATTTACTATATGTAAATACTTATGGATTATTTAAAGGACTGACTCCTCTGTGTTACGTATTTTATTACTTTTGTTTATGTAATGGTTGTGTGATTTGATTTCTGGGTATGTATATCAGCTATGGTTGTTATTAATTGTTTTCTCCTTGGGTATAGACATCCATAGGAATCGTTTTCATGACCTATGTTGGGATTTAAAGGTTTTAATTACTAGCGTAGATCCAGCTTTATCCGGCTCTATCTTGCGCCGAGAGGGATCAAATATTTCGAGATGCAAACCCTTTTTTGGAGTGCAATTGTTTTGAGATTTTAAATTTACAGATATACAGTAATTCAAGATATTTCATTAATTGACCATGCATTAATTGGCCAGAATTATTAGTCTGAAAAATCAGAATGTCTTCAATAAAAGTTTGGATTTGCAAGTTAATTTTGATACAAAGAATGATGATTCTCACATCGGTAGTCTCTGTGTCATATCATTCATTCTGTTTTTGTTCAGAACTCCATTTTACAGACATAAAGTCCGAGGTGGTATCCCTCTTCAACTAATGGAAAGAGTAATTTCCAGGATAGTTCAAAACTGGTATATCCCAGCTACGTGAGATCCTTCTCGGCTTTTTGCAGCAACGTTATATTAATTAAACTTATCAATCTTCAATCTTGTAAAATGGAGTTCTGAACAAAAACAGAATGAATGATATGACAGAGAGACTGCCGATGTGAGAATCATCATTCTGTGTATCAAAATTAACTTGCAAATCCAAACTTTTATTGAAGACATTCTGATTTTTCAGACTAATAATTCTGGTGGCTGCATCAAAAGCTTCATGCAAAACCCCAAATCCTTTTCCCTTTAAGAAAAATAATAATTTTACTTTAATAATTCTTTTAAGATAAACTTATCAATCTTCAATCTTGTGAAGAGGGGTCACGATAAAACTCCAATACAATTACAGAAGGGAGAAAGCCTCTTTTTTCTGCTTCACTATGGGGCGAGTGGGCGACCTTTAATGAGTAAGATCTCTAACTGTCCCTTGTAATCTTAGTTTCTGATTTCTTTTGGGATTGACAGCTATATGACTGTTTGTATATATAAATTTTATGGAATTTTTCTGCAACGTTGGACCGCTCGTTAAACATGTGTTGAATATTGAATAACCCAATATGGTCCCCTATTAATCCCATATCTTTTATAGCAACCCTGTAATGCGCCTTCGATTCAATTCAAGCAATTGGCCGAGTGATAGACACTGCGCATTGAAGCCTTGGAAAGAAATCCTCTGGACAAGGGTGTTATGTTTTAGTCAAGCAATTGGACGAGGGATAGACTCTGTGCATTGAATCCTTAGAAAGAACTCCTATGGACAAAACATACTTCTTATACAGTAATTCAATTATACAGTCTTTTTCTGTCAAGAAAAAGACTGTATATAAAGAGATAAGCAAATTTATATAATTTCTCTTGAAGTGAAAATCGCAGATTGCAGATAAAGAGATAATGTGCTTTGCTGGATCTAAGCTGGAGATCAGTTCCTAATTGCTGCATTATTAGAAGGGAAAATTGTAGAAGGGAAAATCCAGATGCCAAAACAAAAACAAAATCCAGAAATTGCAGATGGATTCTGGTGCTCGCAGATGCCAAAACAAAAACAAAATCCAGAAATTGCAGATGGATTCTGGTGCTCGCCATCAATCATAGAAATGGACTACGGGGAGAATACATCAAATACTATAATAATCTACTCGTATCAGTTTCTCATATGCATACTTGATATAGAAAGTTAAATTATACGCATTCGCATACCTGAGACAAATCTGTAATTGCTCTCAGCCTTATTGCGAAGGTCCAGCTTGTACGTATTGTTTTGAAGTGTGTATAGGTGTTTTGATTTACTTATATATATATATATATATATATATACACACACCCAAGATTATTAATTATTAAGCCGACTTGTATATATATATATAGATATATAAGATTATTAATTATTAAGCCGACTTGTATATATATATAGATATATAAGCTGAATTTTTTATGTGACACGTGTCATCTCCACATTGAGCACGGAATTACACTTCTAGCTCATACCAGGCTGTAGAATGCGCCTCTCGGCGCAACTAGTTGTTTAATGTATGTGATGGATGTGCATAATAGTTAGATGTGCAAGATTGATTCATATGAAATGTGATTATGATAGTTTAATTAGTACAATGGATTTTATATGTGTGAACAAGGTTTAGATATGGGACCACATGGATGGTCACGATGCATCCTCTATTCATTTAATTATTATGATGTTTATTTAAATGGGAATGTTTTAGTATTAGTTTATATTTAATAAGTTAGACATTGAGAAGTTTCTAGTGCCTCAATTTTATTGGATTTAGAATAGATCATTTGATTGGTTCTTTAGAATTATATCCACTGTATTTAATAGCTTTAGCTTATAGAAATAATTTAATAACTATTTTCATATTCAGATATATATGTAACTCTTATAATAAAAACTAAAACAAGCATCTCCTCACAAATGAAGTATGTCAGCAGAGTAATAAATCCTAGAAATATTTGATATAATTACTAGGAAAAAAACCTAGTTTATGCTTGACCGATTAGATCAACACATGAATTAAAAACCTAGGGGCAGAACCCTTGCTAAACATTTATGAATAAATAAAACCTGAAGAAGAAATATGAAAAATACACCCTAGGTAAATCTGATTTAGGAAAACAACTTACAGCTTAGGGTTAGTATTAAAATACAAATCCTAGTAGATTTTAATCAGAAAATCATTCACATAGGGTTAGGAAATGCATTATAATTATTTACCTAGCATATTGAGCAGTTTATCTAGGAAATAGAATAGACAGTCTAGAGTTGCAATTTAAGAAATGAAAACCCTAGGACATATAGTCAGAACCGACATTTCTAGGGTTAGAAATATATAATGAACCTTTTCATAAAGTAGCGAGCATTTATACTAGAAATGAACTTGACATACTAAGAACTCATACCTCTAATTTTATGAAGCTCCTTCAATGGCTGAACCTGCACACTTTTTAATTAACCAATATTAATAATTTAAGATAGATCTAACCTCTGATTTTGGTGACCAAATCACTTGGAAACTACCACCTTCCACCCAACCATGACCTGGAACCATTCATGGTTTAAATCCAAACCCCCTTGAGCGGGACTCTAACATGCAAGTAACTTAGAGCTCCTAAGGTAGGGTTTTCTAACTGGTGTATCAAATCAGAATCGATTCTCCTTATTTTCTTTCCAGGAAATGTTTCTTCAAAAATTTACTTGAGAGAAAACACATAGAAAAATGACTCCTCTAAGGATATATCAAAACCCCGAAGCCTTTCCTTGGCTTGAGTATTTATAGACACACTTTTCAGTCAAAGGGCCAATTAAATCCAGAAACCTTGATTGATCTAACCCTTTTCTATTACTTTGGGTACAATCATAAATATTTTAACTTAGGAACTTTCTAATAGTTCGTAGTTGGACTTTTATATAAATTATACTATTTACTAATCTTTAATAATAAATAATAATTGATTGATCTTCTCTTCTCTTCTTTCATTTATTTATATTATTACCATGTTTAAATCTTTATACATACTATGTATAAAGTACACAATAATATAACACTTTGTTGGCATTTGTATTTTGACATCATATACCATGATCCCTAGACTTAATGACACTTCTTCATTAAATTCAAGTAGGTAGATGGTTTAGGTCTACTAGGCTAGGCAACTCTAAACATCTTTGCATGTTGGATTTCCATCAGATAACATGGTATCTCTTCAGTACTTTGATGAGAATACAGAAATTTGAAATTTCATTTAATCACTTATAAATAAGTATGATGAGATCAATATTTTTCTTGAGTAATTTTCACTCGAAAGTTATTACATTATTTTCATTAACCCCTAGCACTTACTCGATCCCATACTCAATGCTTTAATAGTGATTTACAATTTAGTGTAATTCCTAAGCTCCTCACTCAACACTAGTGCTAGGATGTACTTGTACGATACACCTAGCTATACAATGGCGAAGGATCCGATGCTTAAGAGCTTATGATCAACATCAAAATGGAAGGCTCCAAGGCTTATCCCCAACACATTGAATTATCTTTTCATGTGTTCCACAACTTCTCGCTCAACACAAAGGTAAGTACTCATGCGCTCCAGTGCTTCTGGCTCAAAACAAATCATCAATCACTCAAGTGAATTAGTGCTCCTCGCTCAACAAAAAACATCTCATCAATATGTGTGTCAGGGTCCATGCCCAACCCAAACAAGCATATACATATATCATCAATAATTGTCTTACGCCCAATATATAAAAAAAATGATCATGTTCACATGCAACGGAATCTTCAACCCAATATAAAAATAAAAATCAAGATAGTCATCATAATCAATAGGAACATGCCTATAAGTGTTAGGTCTAAAATTCAGAATATTACATCCCTCCCCGCTCAGAATAACATCATCCTTGGTGTTCTAGGGACTCGGAACCTTATCATGAAACAAGGTGGGGTAAGCCTTTTAATGGTGTCCTCATTCTCCCAAGTAGCCTCATCAGCCTCAAAGTGCTTCTAATGCACTTTCAATTGGACCACGGTGTGCTTCTGAATCTGCACCTCTCTATTGTCAAGTATATGAATAGGCTCAAGGGAAAACTCCCCTTCAGTTTCCACTTGTAATAGGGACCAATCAACAACATGTTTAGTACCATAAACATATTTTTTTAACATAGATGCATGGAAAACATTGTGGACTTTTACATGCATTGCAAATGCTAGTTCATAATCAACTAGCCCTTTCTTGGCAAGTATTTCAAAAGGTCCGCAAAATCTAGGTGCTAACATACCGCACCTACCTAAGCTCAACGAGCTTCATTTGGATTTTACTTTCAAGTAAACATGATCGCCTATTTGAATGTCCTTATTCTTTCTTTTCCAATCTACGTAACTTTTCTAGCGGTCTTATACTTCTTTAAGGTTTACATGGACCTTGGTAACCAACTGTTCCAAGTCCATCAACAAATTAGGTTTTAACATGAGTCGATCCACTGGGCTATCCCAAGTAACCGGTATTCTACACTTCCATCCATAGAGTACCTCAAAGGGACTCATCTTAGTAGAAGTATGATAACCATTTTTATACACAAACTCTGCAAGGTGTAGGTATTCCTCACACTTCATGGGATTGTTCATGAGATACATTCAGAGCATGTCCTCAACACTTTGGTTTACTCTCTCTGTCTTTCCCTCTATCTGCGAGTGATATGCAATGCTAAAGCTCAACTGCGTCTCCAATATGGAGAATAAATATCTCCAAAAGTTTCTTGTAAACTTCACATCTCGATCCAAGATAATTGCCTTGGGTATCTCATGCAATCTAAATATCTCTTTCAAGAATATATCAACAATGTTCACAGCCTTGTAGGTCGACTTCACTAGAACTAAGTGTTCTACTTTTAACAACTTGTCGATGACCACAAAAATAGAATCATTTTGATTCTTAATTTTTGTCAAACTGGTGATGAAGTCCATACTAATGACCTCCCACTTCCATTCAAGAATGGGTAATGGTTGCAACAATCCTATAGGATGTTGATGCTCAGCTTTGACTAGATGACATTTCTGACATTTCGTAATAAACATTGCAATGTGAGCCTTTAAATTAGGACATAAAAAGTGTCTCTTGATGGCATATATCATCTTTTCATATCCTAGGTTCCTGGAGTAGGGTGCTCGATGAAATTCCATGAGGATACTGGAATGAAGGTCCCCTCCTTGTGGAACATACAACCAATCCTTGGACCGTAGCAATCCGGATTCATCTACCTTGTATTCCTTTTGTTGTTTAAAAAATCTGTCCTCTTGGAATTTCTTGAGGATTTCCACATAGAAGGGGTAAATTTTGTTGTCTGCTCTAATCCTCTCATGAAAATATACATTAGTCATAAATCATATGAGTTCGTCATCTCAAATAATTGACAACCTTATTCTCTTTTCCCTTAATGTGCTTTAGCTCGAAATGGTACTTAATGAGGAAAGCTAACCATCTAGCTTCCCTCACATTCATATCTGATTGATCAAATGAATACTTCAGACTCATATTGTCTGTCTTCAGAAGGAACTTCATTCCCATGAGGTAGTGCCTCCACATCCTCAAAACATGGATGATGGAAGCTAACTCAAGATCATGCATAGGGTAATTTTTCTCATGCTCTTTTATCTTTCGTGTTTCATAGCAGATCGTGTGATTGTTATGCAAGAGGAATCCTCCAATTCCTTCCTTTCTTGAATCCGTGCAAACATCGAAATCCCCATCGAGATCCACAATCCATCACAGTGGCATGGTCATCAAAAGCTAATTAAGCTTCTGAAAATTTTCTTCACACTTGGTGGTCCATAAGAACTTACTTTCTTTCTTTTGTAAAGCGGTCATGGGGCAAGCGATTCTTGAGAAGTTCGCAATGAACTTTTGATAATATCCGGCTAATCCAAAGAATGAACTAATGTCAGTGACATTAGTAGGGGTAAGCCAATCCTTTATGTCTTTAATCTTTTTCGGGTCCACAACTATCCCTGTCTCAGAGATAATGTTACCTAGATACTATATCTGCAGTTTGTAAAATCACATTTACTAAACTTAGCATAAAGTTGGTGTTCTCTCAATAGTTGTAGTACTATGCGAAGGTGTTCTTCATGTTCTTATTTATTCTTTCAATAAACCAATATGTCATCTATAAATACTAGTACAAAATTATCCAGATACTTACTGAATATGTTGTTCATCATACATATAAAGTTAGCAGGTGTACTAGTCAACTCGAATGGCATCACTACAAAATCATAGTTTCTGTACCTTGTACTAAAGATGGTTTTGTGAATATCCTTGTCGTGAATCCATTCCTGATGGTACCCAGATCATAGTTCAATCTTTGAAAATATTCTGGCTCCTCCTACCTAATCGAACAAGTTGTCCATCCTAGAGAGTGGGTAACGGTTCTTGATAGTCATTTTGTTAAACTAAGGATAATCGATGAACATCTGGATCATACAGTCTTTCTTATTTATGAACAATATCGGTGTTCCCCAAGGGTACACACAGGATTCGATATACCCTTTCTCTATCAACTCCTGCAGCTATAGTTTGAGTTCCACTAAGTCAGGTGCACGCATGCGGTAAGGGGCTTTGGAGGCCAAAACTGATCCTAGGGTTAGTTCGATGGAAAAATATAGGTATCATTTCAGAGGTAATCCCAGGATGTCCTCGTGAAACACATCCTTGAATTCTTCAAGAACTAGGAAGTCTTCTATGCGTTGTTCCCTGTCAGACTCTATGTCTCGGATGTTTACTGCAAACAACTTGCAACCTTTTGTAACACATTTCTTTTCTTGTAAGGAACATATTTGTCTTATAGAAAATTTCTTTGGAATTCCCTGAACCTTCACTTGGTTCCCTAGGCTATCAGTACACATATAGAATTGTGCAAATGATCGAGTATGACATGGTGATTTTCCAACTAGTCCATGCTGATAAGTACATCGTACAATCCTAAAGGGAGGATGTTCAAGTTCACTTTCATAAGAAAACCATTCAGGTTTACCTCACATTCTTTAACAATTTATGAAACTTTACATTTCGTACTAGTGGCTAACTATACCATACAAGGTTTATAATGATTAACTTTGCCTAGTTTGCATATATCAACAATTTTAGGTGCAACATAACTCTGGAAAGCACCGGGATCAATAAGTATTGAAACAGAAGTGTTCAAAATCTTAGATTTAATCTCAACCATCGTAGCTTAATGATCTACCTACCAGCCATCCAATGCGGCATAGATCTGGGGTGTTCCAACTATGTCCTCGACAATTGGTTCTTGTTGTAAGTTGTGCATGACCCCACCAGTCTTGTTCTTACAATATTGGGCATAATGAGTCCCGCTGCATTTCCAACACTTGATCTATTGTGGGGTAGCATTCGCTCCACTTGCTACTGGTTTGTTAACACTAGTAGCTGGTACATAAGGCTTGGTACTAGATATATTAAAGTTCTTGTTCACTTGAAAAATATTATTTTTATTTCTGTATGGATGTGGGTTGGACCCAAGTTTGCAATTATTAGAGAAGTTCTTAGACTTGTCTCGATTTTAGTTTAGGTTCTCCTGCCTCAACTTTCCATTCTCATAACATAGCCTAGCTTTGTGCAGTGTGGTATCAAAAGTCTTAGGCATGTCAAATTCAATTATGTCCCGAAAACTGGGAAGAATACATCCTAGGAAATGCTGGATCTTTACCTTTTCTTATTTGATGTATGGCACATAATGCAACAGATCTACAACTCTGTTAATAAACACATCCATAGTCATGGATCCCATGGGTAGTTTATGAAACTCTTTCACTTTTCTGTCAAAGAACCTTTCCGATATATATTTTTCTTGGAAAAGTTTTCGTAAAGTATCCCAAGGTATTTCCCACAGCTCATCTTTCTTGGTGTGTTTTAAATCCCCCCACCATCTTGCTGCCTTACCATTTAAGTTATAGATGGCAATCCTATCCTTCATCTCACTTGAGTAGTTATGAACCTGGAAATACTTACTCATGCCCAACAACCATTCTTCAACCTTTTCTGCAGTGTTTACTTCACCTTCATAGGTCAAGGCTCTTATTTTTCGAAACTACCCTAGAATACTGTCATCAATCCTTTGCTTCTTTCTCTATGGATAAAGTGATTCAGCACTAGAAGGACTCGGGTGGTCTCCTTTTGGTGTTTCACGGGTGCGTTTTTCTTTTTCCTCCCCTCTTGGGCCGCTAGCCCATTTTGGGCAAGGTTCTCTTTTGGAACTATTTGTGGACTGAGTAGGTTTACATTGCGGGCTTCCTCCTCTCATATTTCTTAGTAAGGCTTCATTGATATCTTCTTGTTCCTTCCTTTATTCAGGCTATCTTCTTTGAAACTTTTCAATTCAGCTTGAAGACCATGTAAAGTTTTCAAAACATCACAGTTTAGCTCTACCACCAACTCTACTTCCGAATTGGGGGTGGTCATATTTTTTAGAATAATCAACCCATAGTTAACTACCTTAGACATTAATTTAATCATTTTTTTCTTATTACCTAGTTTCCTAGATTCCACTCTATGGTAGTTGACATCTACATGTCCTAGAAGGAAAGAAATGCTAAAATTGAGTCATGGAGTGCTTGGGAAACATCCTGGAAGCCCATTTTAGCATCTCTACTTTATTCTATATTCTCCAAAGTGCATATTTGCTTTTTCTGTAAAGCTGCCTTGTTTTATTTCTGATTTAAGGCAAAGGAAAAGGTAGACTAGTTCCAACTACCTTTTTTTTTCCCACATCATCCTCCTTCCTTTTCTCCAAATAAAATCATGTATGAGTTTTCTTTCCATCCCTCTTTATCTTTCCCACTTGGATTATCCAATTTGTGAGAATCTACCTAGATTTGGAAACTGATTTATGCACCTATGGGGGATTTGACTAGTTTTGGTATGCCTGCTTTTCGACTATTTCGAATGGAATATTTATGCATTTGAATATCTGATGTAAATATATATTACAACAACCTATTACTTCATAATGTTGATTATTTTACACTTAATACGGATTAGTGTTATGCTCCAATTTCAGTCTCCTTTGGTGTTAATTTTGCATATTTGATTAGCAATTTTGTGTAATTGTTCTATCTCTTGGGTTCAATTTACACATGGTATTAGAGCCTTTTTATATGGATTTATCTCCTTCAATATTGCTATTGTAGGTTTGAAATCTTGACTAGGAGCATATTTTGTTGACTGAAGGGCACAGTTTCTGCGCTATGGACCAATCTCAGAAGATCATCTTGACTCCATTCAATTTATTTGAGTGGAAAGTTGAGATGGAAATATTGTTGAGATCGAATGGTCTCTATAGGGTGACTATGGAAACTGAGGTAGATCCCAATGCAATTGTAGATAAAATCAAATGGCAGAACATGAGGGATGATGCCTATGGTCTTTTGTGTCTGAGCATTTCAAGAGACCTCCTCCTCCATCTTGATGGATTGACATCACCTAATGAAGTGTGGGAGACACTTGTAGTGATTTTTGGAAAGATATATGAGATTAGAGGAAATAAAATCAAGAATGAGCTGATCTCCTTCAGTCCCAGTATCTTTGAATCATTGCAACTCTACTTTTCCAAGTTTAAGGCCCTTTTTTTGCAGTTGAAACTGTGTGGAATAGAAAAAAAGGAAGAGCAACTAGTTTTTTCCATACTCTCTAAGCTTGGCCCTGACTATTTAGGTTTTTTTTCAACCTTCCATGCCACCAAGTTGATAGCTTGATCATGGAAGATGCCTAAGCTTGCATATTTCATGGAATCTCTCACATAGGAACAACATAAGTTGGTGATGATGGGCACCATCAAACCTTCGAAAGACCAAGATTTGGTTGCTAGAGATTCAAGGGTGGATTCAAAAAGAAATAAAAATTCTAAAAATCCTCTTGATAAAAATAGAGACAAGTCTAAGTCTCAAGAAGAGCCCCAAGGTTCCAAGAAGAACTCCCAGAAGAAGAAGAACAAAGAAGAAATGAGCAAGTGCACATACTATAGTAACGACTATCATCCTGAGAGCTTTGGTATGAAGAAGCAAATTGACATGTTGACCCAAATCCCAGAGAATAATAATATCTCCCTTCCTGATTTCTCACAGAAGAGGGAAGGAGAACCAAATTCATACGACAGGGAGAGAGTACATGCCTTGGTTGCTGGCACATCAAGCTCACCTAGCTTCATCATAGAATCTGGAGCTTCTAGACATATGGTTTCGACAAAAGAGGAATTCTCCTCTCTTGACATGTTGAAAGTTCCACCAATAGTTTTGGGAGATGACTCTCTCACTGAAAGTTTGTAACGGTAAAAATATTGTTTTACTATAACTTCTTGAAATGTAATATCTATATCTGGATATTCTCACTAAGTTGTATAATCAACCAATGGAAAATAATTCCATATTGGAGATATACAATAATATTAAAGATGAATGATGATATATTACAAAGTGAGTGCCATATATATATAAATTGGAAAGGCACTTTGGATACCATCCATGAAAGGATGCATCATTTTAGAATAGTTTACTAATAACTATTTATTAATTCTTAATTATGAATATCAATATGTATTAATATTAATATTTCATATATATATATATATATATATATATTGTTCTTATTATTTAAGTTTGTTACATTGACACTCCCTTAGAAAGGCTTTGTCCTCAAAGCCTTATAATGTTTCTGCATCATTTTTTGTGGTGTCACAGCTGATGAAACATGTCGATACAAAATACTAAGAGTTGAGTACAACTTTCGATATGTGGTTGAATCAATCCATTTAAAATTGATTTGTTGTGGACTGTT
>LPNX010861401.1:63579-114680 GCA_001517045.1 Pseudotsuga menziesii | reverse complement strand
ACATAATTTGAACGTTGTACTCATCAAGTTGTGGGATCGAGGCATATATGTTTATCATACAAGCTTGCCTCAAGCCATATGTACCTTACGTTCCTTGTCATAGATGCTTGGGACTGGATGCAAGTTAAAGTGACCTTTGGTATCTTTGTAAATGTTATTTATAAACCCCAGTTTGCTACTGAAAAGGATTTTGAGAGAAAGAAAGCAGCTATCTCCAGAAAATCCCCTTGGTATAAGTTCTGAAATTTCTTTAGAGGGCACAAACCTCACCCTGAGCCACATTTCATTATCAAGTTTGATGTATTGTTTTACCTTAAGAATATTCATGAGTTTATTCCTAAAAATTGCGAGGAAACTTATTCTGTTCTCTGGAGTATGGGTTGTGCAGACAAGTTCACCCTTGCAAATGAGATTGTTTGGGAGGTGGTAATAACCAACTGAATGGAGTTTTGCGTCTGTCAGGTGACAGTCACCTGATTTTTATCTTGATGTTATCAGGTACATGCTTAGAATTTAGCACAGGGTTGCAAGTTCCTTGTGCCAACTTGGTGCCTTGCTAATACTGATGGCCTATAAATCCAGGTCTGTGTGGGGGCATCCATCTCCTAGTATGATGGCTCATTCCTTCTTGACTGAAACATTATTTTTCTCGTAGCACTTGAAAATCTATGTGATGTTGGGTGTTGATTCAAACCCTTACTCTACAGCAGGCCCTAAAGGGAAGCCACAATTTATAGATACTTTAATTACTAGATTTCACTCTCACTGGGTCTCAAAGGCTCAAACTCTGGTCGGTTTGCTTGTTACTAGTTATCCAGGAACTATACCTTAGCCTTCCACGCCTTTTTATGAGGCTATGATTAATTCCTTTTCTTTGCTAACCCTGATATGGGGCCACTGCTTGATGCAGGACAGTCGTGGCTGAGCCCAAAAATAAAGGAACTTCACACACACATTGAGCAGGGATACAAAGTGCAGATTCAAATAAAAATGATATTCTCTTGATAACCAACCCCTTTCCTTCACACTATGCTCTTTGTATAATGTTTGAAGCTGAGAGAGTATATCTAGAATGATATTTTCCAGCTGTGATAGCTCCCCTTTATGGCCAAAATGAACATTATGGCGCAGAAACCATATGAAATGAAATGACACAAAACTACAACCAAACAGATTTAAATTATATATAAGAAATTAAAGCATCAGATTAAGTAGGTCTAATATATGAATTACAGTATGGCCATAATAAAAGGCTTATAGTCTAGGTAAAATTTAAATTTTATTTAAGAAAACAAATTGTAAATATAATTTGTTGAAAGTTGAATGTTTGAAAATACCTACAGCTAATTGAGCAGTATATCCTAGCAGCATTTTTTCCATCCATGAAGCCAAAGAAGATGAATCCATCAATAAGAACTTTTCTTGCAAGGTGTGTTTCAATTTAATATAACTCGGATCACCTGTTAAAAGATTAACAAACAGCTGTAGCACCTTCGTATGCACTGACTCATTATGGAATCCATCCAAAGCATCAATTAAAGGCAAAAAGTTACCATTGCCTCCAAGAAATTCCCGGAACTTGTTGGATTGGTTCAACATCAATGAGTCCTCAGTGTTCCCCAAATAAAACTTAAGCAAAATGACTTTACTAGGATCCGTTCTCAGGAATTCCACCATATCAGTTGCACTTGTAAGTAGATGTTCTTTAATAGATAAGTTAACCTCATTTCTTGAGTTCAGAGTTCCAAGTACAGACTCTATAAGCTTAAAGCTAGCTCCTAGCTTCCCCAATAGCTCTTCCTACTTTGACTTGTCATAACTTGCTTGAAGCAGCAAATTTAGTGAAAACAGTGCATCATCTTCGCATTCTTTTCCATCAAGAACAAAAAGCACAACTTTTCATAGTGCCCCGACATGCATGCTCAAAAGGGATGTCAATATTTTCAGCAAAACGCTTGATTGCCCATCCTTCAATACACAAAAAACTAACTGCTCACAAAGTGTGAGTAATGAAGTATCTTTAGATGTCTACTCTATCCAAAATGTGTCCTCTCTTGAAACTGGGATCTTTCTCAGAGACACTTTCCACAGACCTGCCTGGAGCAATGATAAAATTAAAGACATCCATGCACTATGCCTTAAGAATAACCAACCCCTTCCATTTGATGTGTGTGTATGTTTGATACGACTTTTACCAACCCGCATGTCAATGCATCGCAAGTGCTTAGGTATTCATTTTGTATTTTTTGTGTTTGTAACTTTTATAGCCATTGCCAATATGTATTTATTCCTGCTTTATGAACATTGAGCACATCTTGTAGTATATTTTAGATAAGTGATGTGTGGTCAAGAATCCCATTAGGTAAAAGAGAGCTAGTGTGGATGTAATGTTAGTGAGTTCTGAATTTCTCATGTATTGTCTTAGTTTCAATCCTGCAATTATCAGTAAGTCACATAAAATATGGTGTTTTCTGTAGGCTCAAGTGCTCATGCTTTTGGCTGCCAGTGCGAGGTCTACAAAAATGACAAATATGCCTCCACGAAGTTCAGCAATGGCAATGCCTATTGAAACTGTTGGTCATGCTATGCCAATCACATTGCCTTTTTCCTCAAACCAGCCAAACCGAGTGTTTCCTATGACTTCACAAGATCCTCTACAAAAGACGCAGGCAAGCATTCAACCAAACCCATATCCCGCAGTAACCTTGAATGCTGATGATTCTCAATCAAATCAAAGTATTGCAACTTCTAGCAATCAACAGGAATCTTCAAAGTCAAGTGATGCAGGGATAATCCCAGCTCCTCTCATATCAATTATCCACAAACTTTTCCCAAACAAGTTCAGACTCAAGCCAGGTCCCAGATCTAGTTTTTATGTCTATACACACCCTTTTTTGTGATGAAAATTGCCTAGAATGCCGGTTGTTATCCAGGGCCTATAAAATGATACCTAGAGGGCCGAGGCTCATCAACTGGCCACTGAGAATCAGAATTTCTGACCTACATTATTAATGATCATCTTAGCTATCTTGTTCTTGATTTGGCAGTTGTGCATAAAGTGAGCTTCTGGATTGTTTGCACAGTGCTTAACTACTTAAACATAACTCATAACAAATAAACTATTCATTTACAGTATATCCATCAACACCAAAACACAAATTTGTTGCTGGTAACTGAACTGAGCATTTGTAAAAGCATTCAATGCGGAGATTTCCTTGGTTGTTAACAAGGATCTTATATTTTCATTAAGTTCAGAAAACCGCTATGCAGAATGACTTCTCGACTTTTGGATACTCTGTCTCTCACCCTTTTTCCGTTTCTTCCATCAGGTGAGCACCTCTTTTTATACATCCTTTTATGTCAAAATCAACTACAATGGCAACTATTCACATACCATTGCCTCAGCTGCCATATTTCAATAATTTTTGATATAATCGTCCAGAGTATTCTTAATCTGTGTGCTACATACCTACCTTGCTTCAAATTTCAATTTGAATGGGTGATGAATCCACATGTAACAATTTGCTGAACAGGACAGTGTTGCAGCTTTATCACACTGTAATTCTATAATTTTGCTCTGTTTAGGATAGGCAATCTGCTAATAATTTTGCGTCTTGGTGATCTATCTATAATGAACAAGTTCATGCTCTTTTTACCATTACCAAATTATGTATGGACACTCTTTGAAGCTATTATTAATTTATTACATAGCATGAGAACATGCATTCTGATTTAGGTAGTTGAAGACATATATATTGAAAACAGATTTTGCATTTTCATTGTTTTTTAATCTAATCTGTTCAATGACCAGTAAGACTTAGGTAAGGATGTTACAAGGATTATGTCAAGGAAAATATTTAAAACCCAACAGAAGTTGATAACATCAATTCATATCTGGTCAGATATAGATCCTCAGACAGAGATTTCCTTGTATCCTCCTTATAGATGTGCTATGCCCTCAGGGCCAAAACTTTCTATTTAATCACATGAACAATTAGCAATTAGGTCATAATCTGTATATTACGCATTACAGTGTGGACAATAGGATTTGCATTACATTTTTGTTGTATAAATTGGTACTTACAAATATCCAGATTCCCTTCACATTGATATTCTCGTTGTCTTACAGCGGATGGCTTGCGTGCTGACAAGTTCTTTGAGCTAGAGAGTGATGGAAACCCTAGGGCCCCCTTCCTAATAAGCATAATCCAGAAGAAAGGGCGCTGGGGTGTTTCACATGCACGACCTCCTACAGAATCAAGGCCTGGACATGTGGCAATAATTGCGGGCTTCTATGAGGATCCTAGTGCAGTCACAAAAGGTGAGATGTTAGTATATCATTTTTAATATGTTGTTTGCAAAAGTATCCTAGATGTCCTTTCATATCCACTATTATTCAATGTAAGCCCTACAAGCAAATATCATTCAGTTCTTTAGTTCTACTGATATGGAGGCTATAAAACTAAATTGACTAACTAGAAGTCCCACCACCTCAACTCCCTGAAGTCCCACTCTTTCATAAATTTCTAACTCTTCCACTGGCTATTTCTAGGTCAGAGCAACCTAAGGAGCCTAAACAGGGAAATGACAGATGGGGATCAATTTTGGTTAATCCAGAGCTCGCAGCAGATGGATGGGGGAAACACCCAAGAACAACGACCCTTTCCCCAATGCTGGCACTATCCCAGCAGCTGCTTGACATGAAAATTTGCTTTGGCCATCTTGACTCTCTAGTTTGTTTATGATTTGTGCTATGTTAAATTGTGTAGCCTTGACAGTGGTTTTACATATTGGCCCTGTGTGGCTTCATTTTTAATTGATGATAGGACTAGTTATCAGCTCACTATGCCTGTGGCAGATGTACCACCTTTTTTTAAAATAAAATGTATGTAAACCTTACAATATAGAAAGTGAAGCATTTTACTAAATAAATAAAAACTGTCTTTCTCCCTCACACACACTGTGTATGATTCTATTCATTGTATATTGTTATCATCACTAATGACTGTAGACAGTGAATATTATCTTATCATCCCTACCACTACCTGTATATTGTTATCCATCCCTAATAGCATGAACAATCTGTGAAAGATTTTTGATGGAATTTACATTATCACCACAGACCTGGGGTTGTTGGTTCCTAGCTTCGGAAGTCCTTATAAGGGGCAATAACGATTTACTCAGTACAACAATGCCAGCTCTTGTCAGTCAAAATGGGTATTTATACTTTAAAAATCTTGCTTGAATTGAGACGATAGTAACACTTCACAGATTTGGAATTGGTGAACTACGAGATAATCCTTGAGTGGATATGTATAAGAATTATAAAGCACTAAATCAACGAAATTCATCTCTTAATAATGACATTCATCGTTTATTAAAATGCATGTAGTAAATTACTAAATTCAAATCAAATACTTGAGAACGATGGTGGATGGACTATCTGACCTCTGAACCGGTTGATGTTTAGATCCCCAAGAATAAAATTGATTGAAAATCCATAGGACCTGAGCTAATGTCAAATAAGGAATTTACTTTCCAACTTTAGAACAATGTTTTTGAGCACACAAGTGATCTGGTAAATATTAAAGTGGCACATAATTTGATGTGATTAATTCCTGAAGAATCTGGAAAGGACGATGAGGATGCTGATAGCCAATTGATATCTTCTGGTATGGATTTATATTTACAGATAACACCGAGAGCCAAAACTTCCATCTATTCTTTTAAAAGTAATCTGTTGGGTTTTAGGAAAGTATAGAACAGCTGATGGGAAGTATTATGTGAAATATATTATTGGAAAGTTATGTGATGTCATTGAGGCTCATTCAGTAGATAATGTGGTCAAGGATTATTCTAAAACCTCCCCTGTCTTCATCACCTTGAACGAAATGGTGAATAGGAGGCCAAGACTCTTCCATGTAAAATAATCTTCAGGATTCTTAATTTGGAAAGTTCATTAATACATTG
The DNA here is from genome assembly GCA_001517045.1 of Pseudotsuga menziesii. Lineage (NCBI taxonomy): Eukaryota > Viridiplantae > Streptophyta > Pinopsida > Pinales > Pinaceae > Pseudotsuga > Pseudotsuga menziesii. Next base: position 108,710 of record LPNX010861401.1, on the reverse strand, counting down.
ACAATAATGAAAATTTTCCAATCCTCTCTAGCAAGATGTAACTACCATATTCATCACGATCAAAAGGTGCATTGATGACCATGATATTTGATGGTCTGCTTGGGGAAAATTTCCTATATATTTGTATATTCTGGAGTAGTATAGCTGCTGTAGATGTCCAGAAATATTGTTTGCTGACCCCAACATACCTAGACTTCAGGAAATAAGGTTGCTTTCTTGTTTACTAAATAAACATTCTGAAATGATTTCTTAGACAGACATTCTATTCACAGGTTTGAAATAAATCTCCAGAGCGATCCTAGATCAGCTCAAAGTGACCAAAACAGTTGCCTCATAGCTTCATGATATTGCTACTAGTAGGAAAATGGCCTCAAATATTTACCCCGACATCCATGCAAAGAGGGAGGGTAACACCCCCAACATAGCACCAAAGTTCTTCAATTTGGATTGATTTAAAGCTTTGTTGCTCAACGACCATAGACTAGGAGGTAATTGTTGTAATAGACATGATGAGTGCATGTTGGAGAGGGATGCACTAATTGCTCAAATATAAGATAATATAATATAATTGTAATAATTTCCAACCAAGCAAAAGGACAGAATATCGTGTCAAGATTCTTGGTTTTTGATCTATGTCAATTCCCCGACTTCAATGCTTAAATGTGACCAATCCTTGTACAAATTCGGAGAATGGTGGGAAACTTGTGTAAAACTCTATGCAGATATCTACCCCTGTTATAAATATACCCAATATGCAAATATATTTTTTTTTTAAATTCACTTCCATTGCTTAAGCGACGGTTCTCCATGTCGCTTTTCCGACGCGTACTCTTTATATCCGTCGCTTAAGAGACGGACCTTCATGTCGCTTCTCCGACGACTACAGTTTATATCCGTCAGTTCAACAACGGCATGAATGTTATTTTTATTTTTTTTTAATTTATTAACCGTCGCTTATCCGACGCGTACTCTTTATATCCGTCGCTTAAGCGACATCCCTTCATGTCGCTTATCCGACGATTACAGCTTATATCCGTCGCTTCACTGACGACATTTAAGGTTATTTTAAAAAAAAAATTGACTAACCGTCGCTTATCCTGTGGCCCTGTTGTCGCTTAACCGACGGCATGAAGGTTATTTTCTTAAAAAAATTTCACTACCGTCGAAGAAAGGCTGTCACTTAACCGACGTTTTACATTTAACCGACGGTAAGCTGCGGTGTCGCTTAACCGACGGTTTCGAAAGATGTCGGATAACCGACGACAAGTTTTCGACACTTGAAAAAAATCATAGTGTCGTACATGCAACAGGGAAGTGTCGAAAATCTGACAATCCTGCCGTCGGATTTTTGGTCAAAATGTAGTAGTGGTGTAAGAAAGACCAGAACATCTGAAGAAATGGAATCGTGGGAGAGTGGGGTGAATGGTGACTGTCCCCCTGCCCTTCGCGTGAGGAAGAGCGAGCTTGCTGGTGGAGTGGACGTGGGGCAAGGACTGGTAGTCCTGCCACCCACCACCCCCAGCCATAACTGCTCCCAACTAATCGAATAGCATAAGTTTAGTGGGTGGTCGACACATGGAAAACTCCCAATGGCTCCCACGGTTTAGAAACCCCCCCCCCCCTTAACCTTAGGAATCATGCCCTTTTCATTTAACGTTGCACCGTCATAGTTGGTTATAGGTTTATTTTAATTAATGTGTGTATTTACATGATGCCCAAAACTATAATGTGTCGGATAGCACAATATACCATCGGCAACGATCCCTATTGCCGAGACATACACAACCAAATCGATGGTGGGGCTTTTGCCTTTAGCTCCACACCATGATTAATTACAACATATACATCATGTATCTTTTAATGCAACCGGGGTCAAAACCGGGGATATTACAGGTGTCACTATGTTTCATGTCACGTGTTCAAGATAAGTCAAAACTATGTTGGCCATTCCTCAAATATTCATGACCAATCGTGTCAACATTCCTAGTGTCAGTATAAAGTGTTGGATCTTGTCAGTTCCACCAAATTATATCAAACCCTTGATCTCTATTTCATGTCAATTGATGTGGGATACATTATGTTCCTCCCTCTAATTGATCTCTTCCTATTGATGCCAAATAACTATATAGGAAATGGAACTAGGAAACTCGGTGTATCTTGAATCTTATAGTCACTACTAGTAGGTTTCCTCGTGAATAATAGTGGTTATAAATCAATGACCCCTGATTGTTGGATTCTACAATTGTTCAACCACAAGTCATCTGTTCACACTTGTTAGATTGTACTTGATACCTTAGAGTCCATCATCATTATCAGTGGGCCTCCTCGCGTCTGTCAATGGTGTACATCAATGATCAGTGATCAAATGTTGCCTTAGTATGTCTGACTACTATTTATTCATTCATGTGATATAAAGTCATATTATAGTTTTGTTGCATTGAATACCTTGGGACAAATAGTAATATCATTCATCGATGCCAATTGCCTGTGTTCCACAAGATTAGACTGCCATGTTAAAGTTCCATGAATCCCTTAATATCTTGCACTTATCATAGTGCATTTTTACATTGTTAGAGGTGATTTTGACATGGATCCACTATGTATTGTTCATGGCCATTCTTGTTTACCATTGAGAATGGGTATACCCACCACAAGAAGTTATCATATATTTGTGGAATTTATTTATTTTGATTCCAAGTGCTTTCCAATTTCTATGTCCATAGTTCTCATCATTAACCATTCAGTCATGATCACAAATAAGTCTATGTTAATATATTTTGGTCCTCATCTTTGTTTTAGACCTCACACATTAGGGTGCATTTTTTATCACAATATTTAACACCATTGAATGTGAAGGTTATAAGTGTATACTAAGTTCACCCGGAACATGAAAATGAATATTCCATTATTTGTATCTCTATCAATATCCCTCGCCAATCCATTGGGAGATCTAAGATCTACTTCTTAGTAGCTTTAGATTCATATTTCCTCACAACGTTCCTTCCTGTAACTCATTACTATTCGTATCTTATGGATAAAAACTCCATCTGGAAGGTGGAGGGTTGTTATGTAGAATATGGATTTCACACTATAATACTTAGATATGGCTATCCATCTAGAGGTACCAATGCGTGTTATACTTCTATGCAACATCAATGTGTGAACCACATAATAATGACATCGATGCTTTTCTATTTTTCTTATGCGCTTGATCACCTTCCTTGATTCACATTTCTTTATATTAAATGTATGATCTCTTAGAGGCATCTAATGCTTAGGTAGGGTATCTTAAGACCTTAATCCTCCCTCTCTTATATTTTTGTCATCATTTTTCCTATGTTAGATATTTTGGGAGACTCACTCACTTTATGGGGTATTGGTTTGAGGCAGCTTCAAGCACCTTATTTGGCCCATGATTTCTTTGAATGCTTCATTTTAGTTCCTTGATTACCCAATCCATTTTGTATTGCTTATTTGGAAGTCTACTTGGTAAAATATTCAACAACAAGTGAACCATATATTCATTGAAAAGTATTACTACAATAAATTGCAACTTATATAACACAAGGTAATTTTTAGGAAAACTACCTTCACTATAGGATTATAATTTATGGTATTAATTTTTGTATAAATATCTCTCTAATGACTAGCCTAACATTCACTTATGAGTTAAGGTGACCCATTTGACTATTTCTATCACTCCTTTCCTTTTTAAAGTCCCCTTGGATCCCCATCTTTCTTTCTTGATATCTTGTAGTACATGAATTAGTGTCAAATCTTGATCTATATTCCTAAATCATCTTCTATGCTCTTAGGATGCTTATTCTTGGGTTCTCCAGTACTTATACATGTATCTATTGTTGTGTAATACCATGATTTTGACCCTTGGAATGTATTAGATAATATTATGTATAATTTGTAAATGTAAGTGCATGTTTATATTGATGTCGGTTAAGCCACGTGGCGTAAATAAATAACCCCATCTATAAATGATGTAAATATACTAGTACAAATTCATAGTGTGGATCTTAATGCCAAGTCCCGACTAGTGATTGGACTAACATGTACTGATGCAAATGATACTATCATGAACCATCTAGGATATAAAATATAATGTTCCAATATATTTGAGGAGAGCATGAGAGAGGATACAATTCCACTATATGAGAAGAAGAAAGAGGCCTTTGGGAAAGCGATCAGTATTGAAAGGCCTTAAACAAACCCATCTGGATTTGAGTACAATTATTATGGGAAATGATAAGAGTACTTCATTCATTGTCAAAATAAATGTCAACCATCATTACCTCAATCCTCTTATTGTGATTCATTCTATGACACTGTCAAATTCATGAATTACTCTTCTCATGTTGTGTTCTCCCTTTCTAACCATGAGTCTATTTAGAAGTTGACCAGAATCAATATTGTGAAATAGGAATTGTAAACCTTAGATGAAAGATAGATGGATGTAGTGAATATAACGACTTGGAAAGTTAGGATTCCTTCACCCATGATGTATTTTATACTTATTGGATGTGCGAGACACAAGTGTTATATTTGCATGCTTATGCAATATAATAAGCCTCTTTTTCCTACATTGAAAGCACTCGAAAGGGGAAATATTTCTAAGTGACTATTGAACATAAAAGGGGAAGATCTTCCATGTGCTTTATAGGGTAGTTGAAGAGAGTTTCATTGTTGTTTAATGGTTGGATGAGATGATGATAGGGCATTTTTAATGAGTATATTGAATATCCATGAGAGAAAATGGGTTGGTTTGAGTGATACAAACACCCATAATCTGGTTCCTACACCTTGATGGCCTCATAATCAAGCTTGGTCTTGGAATATAGCATAGATGCTAATGATTTGGAGGTAAAATCTCACAAACAACCCATTTCTTGGACTACAATTGAGTGTTATTTATCAATGTGGAAATATATATATTTTCAATGATGTTCGTATAATTATGTATAACTTTGATAATGGAGACTTGATTTCTAGAAACTATGTTGTTCATGCTTGTATATTTCACTGGATTTTAGCATTTTGGATTGTGCACACACTTATAGATTATGGGTGTTCTTTACTGTGATTATGGTAAAATGATCTCTTGAGGGATATAAATTTGATACCCTATCTAGTGGCTACTCATCTCATCGCTGGGAGTGCTGAAAAAGAATGCCACATGTTAGTTAGGATCCAACTTGGAAAACTTGTGTTACATCCTAAGCATCTTCATTGGCTTTATCACCCCTTATACCTTATGGTATATCTATATATTATTCTATATGGTAGATATATTATTAGATATTAACATTGTATTGGAGATTGAGTTGCATGTGTAGGCGCATTCAAGAGGTGGAACACTAAGCATGTCACAACTCCCATCTTTCGCTTAAGTAGCTTCAACACCTACATCAACCTTCTATTTGGTTAATTCTCTCCATTTATCCACTCTTTCACTCCCATCACTTAGGTTAACTAGCACTCCAAGGAAATTGATAAATTAACCTTGGTTAGTTGTATTTCTTCTTTAAATTCATTAACCATAATCAATCTACAACCATATATAATTAATTAAGACTAGAGCTCTAATTAAGCTATTTAAGCTACTTTCTCATCTTTTTTCTTCATCTCCTAAGGTTTCTCAACTTTTCACTAAAATAAAGTGGATCCTCCACTATCTCTGTTATGGGTGACACTTGTTGTACGATGGTGCCATATTGTAGAGTAAGAAAAGTGTTTTTTTTTCTATATAGGTTGCTTGGAGACCAAATTTCTCAAGAAAAATCCATTAGGGGAGATGAGCCATATGTGGGGCAAGGACCAAATGTGGAGATAGGCAGTGGCATGGGTAGATCCCAATCTTGGAAAATCTAGACACCATAAGTGATTCACAAAAGTACTATAAGTAAAAGTCATTGTCAATATTTTCATATGTTTTAAATTATTTATCAAAAACAAATTCTTCTACATTTTGAAATAAATGAACATTTAAATTTAAAATTTCATTTTAAGTCACATCCATCTACTTTAAGTCGCATAAAACAAGCTCAAAAACATAAAAAATTGTTATATCTTATAGTAAAGTAATAATAATAATTAAATAACTAATAGTAAAATCCTTATCAACAACACAAATATAAATAGAAACAACCACACACACACACACACATATATATATATATATATATATATATATATATATATATTATTTATAATATCTTTAAATCTATTATGTTCAACCATATATACTTATGATTATACATATATATTTGAACATATTATATTCAACCACATATCCTTATTAACTCTTTATTTAAAGAACATACTTTTATATATATGTGATTGAACATATTATATTCAACCACAAATCCTTATTAACTCTTTATGTAAATAGTTTCAATTTAGGGAAACAAAATTCCTACGTAAAGACTACCTTAAAATTAAAGAGATCCCATAGAGAACCTCCAAATATGTTTTATAAGCAATATATAGGCAAATGTCTCGTCTCTCCCTATTTGTAGTTCTTGGCAATCCGTGGTTAGCATTTTTAAATCGATAGTTTAATAATGTCATGTGAAAATAAAAGTTACTTTTATAACATTATAACCATATTATATGTGAATAAAAAGTTAATTGAAATAGAGAAATAATATTATTTAAAAAATAAAATAAAAATAATATATGAAATATAATGAAATGTTAATGTTTGTATATATGGATATTAAGTATATAGAGTTCGTAGAGAAGAAAGAGAAGTTAAGTTACAAATAGAGTTAGAAGCCATGTTGGAAAATAAATTTACATCTCTTAAAGACAAGATCCAAAAAAAAATAGAAAATAAAATAAAACTATTGGAGAATAAAATGGAGACAATGGAGATTAGATTACAAGTAATAGAAAAACAAAGCCAAGATACGAACCAAACATCCCAACAAGGAAATGTTGATACTTTAGAAAATCTTAAAATGAAGGACATGATTACGAAACTAAAAGAAAAAGTTAATAACTAGCTCACCCTAAATAGTGTAGCAAGTAAATTAGATATCAAACCCATTAAAGGAGAAATGAAAAAACTGATAAAATTAGACCATGAGCGTAACAAAAGGGCCTTGAACCTTATAATCTTCGGTTTGAAAGAGGAGGTAGACGAGGATACATTAGCCATAGTCCAGACAGAATTACATAATAGATTACAAATTGAAACATGTCTCACAGAAGCAACAAAGTTGGGAAAATTAACTGAGAATATAGGAATGATGATCCGGATAAAGGTGAGATCTACTAACCATAAGTATGACAGACTTAGTAAAACCTCAAGTCTAAAAGGAACGAGAATATTTATAAACGAAGATATCATTCGAGAAGATCAAGCATAATTAAGAAAGGAGGTTCAAAAGGTAAAAGAAGCTAGGAATGAAGGAAAATGGGCAATAATCAAAAATAGAAAAGTCGTTATTCGAGATAGAAACCAAAATGATAGTAATAAATAGCAATTCAGCATGCTCTGAATTCTTTCTTGAAATTGTCGGGGCTTTCCATGGAACAAAGGCCTCAAGCTAAGTTGGATCTCAAATGAAGTTGCTATTATATTGTTAGTTGAAATTTGGGAGCATGAAGAATATAAGGTCCCTAACATAGATGCCGTTGTACTATGGTCAACCTCGAACAAGCGATCCTATCGTAGAGGCATTGGGGGTATAACTTGTTACATTAGGAAGAACATATCCCTCCATGCCAGGCTTTATAAAAAAGACCCTTACAACCAATATATTTGGATTGACATTACTAACATTAATGATAAAAAAAAACTAGATAGAAATCTGTTATTTTGCCCCTATTAATTCTAACTTCTATAAGAAAAACAATTTAGATAAAAAGTGTTCTTACAATGGTTTAGAGAATGATATTTCTAGCCTAAGGAATGAAGGTAATATCCTCTTAATGGGTGACTTTAATGCTCGAACTTCAAGCAACCAAGCTATTCTTCTAAGCAATCATTCCAACCCTAACCCTCTTTGGTTAGACAAAGACCTTATGCTAGCTGGCAGGTACAAAAGAAGCTCTGAAGATCTAGGGGAAAATTTGTTTGGGGCTGAGATAATCAAGCTATGTAGTGCTCAAGATCTCATAATTTGCAACAGTCTAAAGAAGTGGCCCAATTTTAGCCAGATGACCTATATCCATGGGATTGGTAGCAACATGGTAGACTATGTTATTTCTGATATCCCTTTACACAATGAAATAATAAATTTTGACATCTTAAACGACCATGAGCTTGACTCAGATCATAGACCTTTAATTGTAACTCTCAATTTTGTCATGCATAGAGATCCCATAGAAAATAATCCTCATAGCCAAAAAAACTTGATCTTTGATAGAAATAAAAATGATATTTTTCTAAATGAATTAAAAATCCATTTGCTTCCTTTATCTAGTATAGAAAACATAGAAGACCTCTATCATAATTTTACTACAACCCTCTCATATTCTATCAACAAGTTCTCAGTTGAAGTTTCAAGCAATAAAGAAAATAGCAAAACCAATCCTTGGTATGATAAAGATTGTAAAAGTGCAAGGAGAGAAATTAAGGAAGCTCTTGATGAGTCTCTTAAAACTGACAAGATAAAAATATACAAATCCCTAACTAAAAGGGAAAAAATGCAATATATTCATAAAAGACAATAAAATCTCTTGTACACCTCTCTAAGGTGGCTCCTAAGAAATTCTGGAGGCAAATTCTAACTTGAAAAACTAAAGATAATAACAGAATTGCTTTACACAACTAGAATTCCTATCTTAAAAAGCTTTATGAATCCTCAAATGTAATAGATAACTTTGAAACCTTGCTCACAACAGAATAAGTTTTCTCATTAAAAGACGTAGATTTTGAGGTTAAGCGGCTAGAAAATGGAAAAACTAAGGACTTTGAAGGTTAACAGACAAAAATCTTAAAAATTGGAGGACATATCCTCATACCTCACATCCACAAGCTATTTAATCAAGCAGTCAAGCAAGGGTTCCCTAAACTTTGGACTCAGAGCCTCATTATCCCTATTTTTAAAAGTGGGGATACAAATAACCCCTCTAATTACCAGACAATTATGATTAGCCCTCTCTTAGCCAAGTTATATGGTATTATCTTGAAAAAGAAGATCAACATATGGATTGAAAATGAAGGTAAGCGGGCTAAAGGCCAAGAGGGTTTTAGAAGACAACACTCAACAACGGACCACCTCGTTACGCTTAGGATCATTGTGGGGGAATGTCGTAATGATAAATCCAATCCCTTTTGTTGCTTTGTAGACTTTAGAAAGGCTTCTGATACGGTACCTAGAAATAACCTGTGGAATAGATTAGAAGAGCTAAACGTTCCTTTCAAGTTGAGAGCTTCCGCAATAAGGTTATACGAGAATGGCATTGCCAAGTTTAAGAGCAACGAGGGGTGCTCGAAAGATATTAAGTGTAACATCGAAGTTAAACATGGTTTCCCCCTCTCCCCTACCCTATTTGGCATCTACATTGATAAGCTACAAGGTTGTTTAGAGGAAGCAAGATGTGCCGGCACAATCTTAGGTGGAATAGTCATCATCCTTCTTCTTTATGTTGACGATATTGTTATTCTGGCAAGGTGTCTATTTGATCTTGATAAGCAACTAAGACTCCTTAAGGATTTTTTCTCTACCATGGGTATGACTGTTGTTAGGATATTTAGACACTTAGGAGTTAGTTAAGATCAACTTGCGTAATATATCCATTAGGTAAAAGTGTGTTTCTTTAGTATCCATTAGTATGCATTTGTAAATATTCTAATCCGACGATCACGATATGTTCTAGACATAGAGTGATCCGACGATTCAAATTCTCTTAGATCATACCTACCATTGATTCGTGGCTTAACACCCAATTGGTCTATGATCTCTATTTAAAGAGCATAGAGGGTCCTTGGCTAGTTGATCGATTATGAGAAGCTCATGTAACTTTCTTTCTTTTGCATAATAAATTGCTCCAAGTAGCTAATTGGCTGGGGCCATGGACTGTTTCCCTCTCGAGGGTTTTAACCACGTGACAAACATAGGTGTGTTGATCTATGATCTATTTGTGTGAAGCTGTTGCTCAAGGTGTTCGGTCTTTTGGGAGTACCTTGTGTACCCGAACATGGTATTAGAGCTCTTATGAAGAGCCGCTTTCGGTTTTGATCTAGATCTGGAACCGGTGTTGCCGAAAATTTGAAAGGGTTTATGGTTCTAGATTTTTTATGCATTTTTGGCTTGTGGGAGCTGTTCCATTGCGTCCGGAGCGCCATTTCCATAGGGAAATAGTTTCGTTTCATCCAAAATTGTTTCCGTTTGTTCCAGAAACACCCATTTCGACAAATCTGAAGGTATAATGTTACAGTGACGGATTTGTTTTTTTTATATCTCTCATATCTTATCAGTTTTATTATTAGATCTTTTTTGTTTTAGTCTTGGACTGTTGCCTTCCCTAACTGCGTATGCTCTTTTCCATGCACCTTGCGCGATCGCGGCGAATCAAAAATAGTAAGGGAAAGTTTTTTTCTTGTCTTCTCGGCTACGTATGCTCTTTGTCGTGCACCTTGTGCGATCACGACAAATCAGAAACAGTGAGAAAACTTGAAAACGTACACTTTTCGGGTAAGCTAACCAAGATCTAACCCCATTGTGTGGAAAAAAAAAATTGTTTTTGTTTTTCATTTTTTTTGTGATTTGCAGAAAAAAAGGCAAGCACGGAGAACGAGAGAGAAGAGTAAAAAAAAAAAACATTCTTCTTTCCATTCTTTTACATACCTTTTAAACTTAGCTAACTTGGTCCAAAGTTGCTTTCTTCCTTAATAGGTCTTGAGTTCAAGTCTTATTAAGCTACCTTTTAGTGCATGCAATTTCTATTTTCAAGTTACTTTATTGTAAAAGCGCATCTCACATAAATAAAATAAAATAAAAAATGAGTCACTTAAGTCTTTTAATTTCTTGGCGCACTATTTAAAAGTAACATTATTGTAAAAGTGAACCTCACTTATTCTACAAAAGTGATTCATTTCAAAGCAACTTTATTGTAAAGTGATTGTCAAAGGTTGATCTTGGGAAGAGGGGGGTTCTTTTTTCTTGGTCAAGTTAATATCTGCCACGTCACTATTGGGGACATCTTCAACATTTTCTTTGATCAAGCATAACTTCATCATCCAGAATCAGTTTTCAGTGCCTTTTTTTTCAACCGCATATTTTTTCGAGCTCTTTGCAACTAGATAGTTAGTTTCTATTTTTTCAGCCATTATTTTACAGTATGGCCGCCCCTTGTGATATTATACTTACAAGTTCTAACTATTTCTCATGAAAATCTCATATGGAGGATGTTCTACAAAGTAGGTGACTTTTCAAGATAACCTCAGGGAAAGAAACAGAACCCACTGATGATGATAAAAAAATTAAATGGGCAAATAGATGTGATGAAGCTCGTGGATTGATTGGGATGTCAATCTCTACTGATTTGTGATTCCACATACCTGGAATTGATGAACCTGATAAAGCTTGGAAAAAGTTGGAATCTGTGTTTGGTAAACACAATGTAATTTGGGGTCATCAACTTGAGAATGAGTTGCTTTCCTTGAATCCAAATGATTTTTCATGCATTCAAGACTATTTATCTAAGTACAAAACTCTTAGAATCTTATGTGCCGAATGCAAGATAAAGAAAGAAGAAAAACAATGTATTTATCATATTCTTTCCAAACTTGGACCTGCATATTATGTTTTTGTATCTACATTCTACTCCATGAAAGAATCCTTGACTGTAGCTAGCTATCAAGAGCATAGTCTTGAATCATTTTGTGATTCCTTAATTAGAGAGCAAGATAAGCTCATTCATCTTAGAATAATTAACAATGCAGATACATCTGGGAAAACCTTATTGTCCCAATAGAAAGAAAAGTCCAAGCCTCCCAAGAAACAAAATTTTCGTAATAATAAGCAAAACAACAAGGGTCTCAAACCCTCTCAGTCAACTCCTTCTTTAAAAAATGACAAAGGATCCAAGCAAAAAGGAAAGAAGACTGAGCGGCATTGCAATTTTTGTGGGAAAGATAATCATGATGAATCTAAGTGTTTCAAGAAGATGGCAGCTTTGGAAGCAGCAATGAAGAAGCACCACATCAGCATAGATTCGTCTTCAGAATCTAACTCTCATGGACATGCAATTTTTGGTTCTTGTTACTCTTATACTGCATCTTCTTCTTCTACTTCAAATGAATGGCTTATTGATTCTAGAGCATCTTATCGTATGGCTAAGGATCAAGCCATGTTTTCTACTATGCATGAATGTAACACTAAATAAATATTTGTTGGTGATGATAGATCTCTAAGTGTTGTAGGATCTGGAACAGTTCCAGTAGAAAATGGTCATTTCAGTGATGTACTATGTGTTCCAAAAATTTCCTGCAATTTGTTATCTGTCTATCAAATTACTCATTCAGGTGAAGGTAAAATTGTGACGTTTACACCTCACCAAGTTGTAATCAAGGATTTTAAAAATCCTCAAAATGTCCTAGCTACTGGAACTGTTGATGATATTACCAGGTTGTACAAATTTAACAACTTTGGGTCATCACCTTTTCCTTCAGTTTTTGTTGCTCATAGTGATAACTTGAGCAAACTTTGGCATGAGCGATTTGGTCACTCAAATTATCACTCATTGCAACAACCATGTAAAGACAATATGGTGATTGGTCTTCCAATGGTATCATGCAAGGATGGTGTTTGTTCTAGTTGTGTACTCGAAAAACATCATCGACTTAGTTTTGACAAACGTGCCTCTTGGCACGCCTCGGTTCCTTTGGAGCTTGTGCATAGTGACTTGTGTGGTCCTCTTCCATCTGCATCCTTTTCTAGTTTCAAATATTTCTTAACTTTCATTGATGACTACTCCAGACGCACTTGGGTTTAATTCCTACAACTTAAGAGCGAAGTATTTAACATGTTCTTGGCCTACAAGGCCCTTGTTGAAAAACAATCTGGTCATCAAATTATTAAGTTAAAATCTGACAATGGAGGAGAATATGTTAACAACAAGTTCACTACTTTCTACACTGAACAAGGAATCCAACAACAGTACATTGTTCCATATACACCACAACAAAATGGTGTAGCTGAACAGAAGAACTGCACTTCAATATTGAGTTGAGGCCATAAATTGTGCAAATTACATAGTTAATCGCACACCCACTCAAGTTTTACAAGGTAAAACACCGGAAGAAGCATGGAGTAAAATTAAACCAGATGTAAGTCACTTTCGTGTGTTTGGTTGTGAAGCACGGGCTCACATTCCAGATAAAAAAAGGAAAGCATTGCAGCCTAAAAGTGAAAAGTGCATATTTGTTGGATATTCTGAAGATGTAAAAGGTTATAGACTTCTTCAACCCCATTCACATGATATAATCATTAGAAGAGATGTTAAATTTGATGAAAATATCTTGGCCTGCGAGCCTAACTTGGCAGGTGTGCCATCTTTGGCCTGCGAGCCTGATTTGACGATTGTGCCTTCTTCTTTTTCTTCCAACTTCCTTGACATGTTTCCAACTCCAGTTTCTGATGATGACAGTAAGGATGAAAATCCACCTCCTCCTTCTCATGTTTCTTAAATTGCACAAGCACCAATACTTCTTCGATGAGTCCGTTCAACATGTGAAGCAGCTGGTGATCTTGCTGATGATCCTAGAGATCAACGTCGAACACGTTCTTAGTTTCAGCGAGCCTCTTCTCTATTGGCTCAAGTTTCTGAGAATCATGATCCAGAAACTTTTGTAGAAGCTTCAGGAAATCCAGATTCGGATGCAGCTATGGATGAAGAATATCGTTCCTTAATGGCGAACGATACTTGGGATCTTATTCCTCTTCCAAAAGGAAGAAAACTTGTTGAATGTAAATGGGTCTACAGAACTAAGTATGCATCAGATGGAAGTGTTGAAAGACTTAAGGCAAGGTTAGTTGCCAAAGGTTTTTCCCAAGTTGAAGGGATTGACTACAATGAAACCTTTGCCCCTATAGCAAAAATGAACTCCATCCGCCTTGCTCTTTCCCTTGCAGCCTTACATAACTGGGAAGTTCATCAAATGGATGTCAAGTCTGCCTTCTTACATGGTGATTTACATGAGGAAATTTACATGGAACAACCTCCTGGATATATTCAGAATAACTCTAGCCTTGTTTGTCTCCTTAAGAAATCCTTATATGGCCTTAAGCAAGCTCCTAGAGCTTGGTATGGAAAAATGGATAGCTTTCTCCTTGACACTGGTTTTTCTAGATGTCATCTAACCCCGATGTCTATACCAAGAAAGTAGGAAACCAACTCATCATACTTGTTCTTTATGTTGATGATCTTATCCTTATTGGTAGTGACCCTAAACTTATAACCCATGTGAAATCCAGTCTTAAGCAAAATTTTGAAATGTCAGACTTAGGACATTTGCATTATTTTCTTGGTCTCCAAGTCTTGCAAACCAGAGAAGGAATATTTCTTACCCAGTCTAAGTATGCTTGTGACATTCTTCGTCACTTCCACATGGAAGATTGTAAACCAACCCCTTCTCCCTTCCAGTCTGGAGTCAAACTTTCTGCCACTTGTACTTCCCCTGAAGTAGATGCCACCTTGTATTGTCAGCTTGTTGGTAGTCTTTTACAATTCACTCATTCCCGTCCTGACCTTTCCTTTGTCGTTGGTCATGTTGCCCATTATATGCAAACTCCTCATGCAAGTCACTGTAAAGCATCAAAAAGAATACTTCGATATATTCGAGGTACAATTGAGTTTGGGATTCATTACAGTACAAGGGGGAAACCTTTGTTGGTTGGTTTCACTGATTCAGATTGGGTCGGTGATCCTGATGATCGAAAGTCTACTGCAGGTTATGTTTTCAGTCTGGGATCTCGACCTGTCACTTGGGCTTGTAAGAAACAACAAGCTCTTGCTCTTTCTTCAGCAAAAGCAGAATATCGAGCCACAGTTAATGCCAGTCAGGAAGCTTTATGGCTTTGTGTTGAGGCCTGGAAATTCGTAGGCAACAACAACAAGGGATTCTCCCCAGTCAACGTTCCCAACTAGCCCATGACTGTTTGGTGTAGGGAATTCGTCCGGTTAGCGGTCCGGCTACCGTAGGTCAAGTAACAAAAAATAAAAGGTTTTACCAGTCACGGCCCGGCCCACCATATATATTTTGTATTTTTTTTTTACTTTAAGAATGATATGCAAGTGCCTATCTAACATGCAGATTGATCAAGGATGCAAGGAGGGGTCACAATGTGATGCGCAGGTTCTTACCTCTCGTCTTAAACTCTCTCGCATCTAAAATCACATGCAACTAGAAAATACATACTAACTAAGCTGTCTCTAGAGAGAAAAATATTAATTCATGAGTAATGTAATACCGTTCACATGATAAGGTAAATCACAGATAGCTATTCTTAGAACCAAACACATGAACATGAATAAATATATACGCGACAAGATAGCTCATCAACAGTTAAAACCTTCATTACTCATAGTGGAAATTATCACAGAATATACCAGAGAAAATTCAGACAAGAACATAGGTTCAAAAAGTTAGAACGTTCTCACAGTTAATGAAACACAATCGAAAACGAAATAGTTCCTCTTCAACATTGTTCATTCTATCTCATTTGAACATTCCACACAGCACCCTCTCCAACAGGGAAAAATTTCAATTTCTTATTGTAAAACGAAGTAGTTCCTCTTACAAAACAACAATTCACAAGTTTTTCCCAGGGAAAAAAGCCCCTATTCCCTCTAACTTTCCTCTATTTAAACCAAAACCAACAAACCCCTTGGGCTCCCCAGCCGTGTGACCTTTGGGCTCCTTAAAAACCGTTTAATCTCACCATTTCGTCTTTTCTGTGAGTAATCATGAATCACATAATGCGTTACATTTTTGGGTTTCAACTTAGGAGTACTTAATAAAACGGGATCTACTCGATAACTAATGGACCCTTTCCAAGCCTGGGTTGTTATTGCCATTGATTCGTCCTTGTCTTTTGTTTGTCCCTCTTTAGATCCCGTTGATTTCAAAGTAAACTCTGCTTGTCACTTCTTAGCCAACTCCCTCAG
Source organism: Pseudotsuga menziesii (assembly GCA_001517045.1). Classification (NCBI taxonomy): domain Eukaryota; kingdom Viridiplantae; phylum Streptophyta; class Pinopsida; order Pinales; family Pinaceae; genus Pseudotsuga; species Pseudotsuga menziesii. Next base: position 92,576 of record LPNX010861401.1, on the reverse strand, counting down.
CTTTATCCTTTAGCTACGCCCTCTCGCAACAGTAATCTGAAGAATTTTATGAGTCTGTCTGCAATTAAACAACATTCATCATTAATCAGGACTGCATCTTTTCAATAAAATTAAACTACACTAACAACCAAACTAGTCATCAAATGAGGCCCAGTACTGCGCTCTCACCCTGAAAGCCTTAAAAAGAATCCAAAAAACCATCGCTACCCACACAGGGGTAAAAACTCACAAGACAACGGTAAAAACCTCATCGGTCGGCTTGAGCCAATTAAAAATCGGTTAGATAGTCTCACCTGCAGCCACAGCGGCGGGTTTCAAACGGCCAATGAGTTCCGCTGGACTGTTGAGTCTATCGGAGTCGGAAGAGCTAAATGCCCACGCATCAGCAAAAAAGTTCCCTGTCGGCGAACGGAAAGACATCAACGTCGGGAGGTTAGTGTGTTACACAGCCGCAATGGAGAAAGATGAAAAGGCTACAGATCCCACGGCCTAAAGACAAGAATGGAGAAACCTAGACAAAGCATCGACGAGCGGAGTGGTTATATGGCAGACACTTAGTCCGCTCAGGAGCCGCAATGGTGGAAAGCAAACAGACTACAACCTTCGATCAAAACCATAAACTTTCCAATAAGGCGCTGAAATCATCATGAAACGTTAAGTGTTCGGAAAACCTAAGGTCGTGCAGCAGCTCCACAAAATCAAACAACCCCGACCCAAAAATCGGTCAACCCCCGATAATGCAAACAAGTCAAAACAACACAACATGACGTCGAAGGAGTCAAAGACTATCCTGGGGAACGCTCATTGTTCAACTTCTGCAACGGAGGCTCCATAAAGAAACATGGCTCCAATACGTTGTCTAAAGGTCTTTGAAACAGTGGTTGGAAGGAGAAATATGCTTCTGAGAACAAAGAAATAAATCACGGATCAAAGGGCAAAAACCAAACTCTAAATTCCACAACCCACAGCAGTTTCAAACATGAGCAATTTTCCAAAAAGCATGAAGAGAGTTCACCTCAAAATAGTCCAAACTTGTAGCAGAAGGAAAACAAAAACAAAAACAGAGTTCATGGATCCAAACGATTCTAGGCAATGATAAAAAAATAAAAATTAATAAAAAGGGGGGGGCCAAAATTTCAAAACTTTGGGGAGACAGTTGCAGTTGCAACAACTGGCGACTACCTGGTGGACCTAGATCTCTGGACAATTATTTCTTGAGTAACAGACTGTTTAACAACAAACAAACAGGTTGAATTCTTCCAGATATTTGGATTTCTCAAATGGCACATATATGTACTTTTAATCATTGACGATAGTCCAATTTAGGAGAATGGAAACCAAAATTTCCAAGTCAAGATAACTCTTTTGAGGCCAGGAAGATGAGTTTCATTTGTTACCTCTATCTTCAGGTAGCTGCTAGCTCAGACACCACAGGATTGTAGCATAAGGTAAACAAAAATATTCATTTGTTCCTCATTCCCATGCTATTTTGCACCTTTTGTTCTTTTGAAATCTTGTCATTTTCATATGAGTCCTCTTGCATGCCTTTCTTTCTGAATTTTTTTATTCAGGCTCCTCTATCCATAGTGTCCTTTTGTGTGAGAAATGTATTCAATTTTAAGCTCATGGACGGAGAGGAACTTTTGGCAATTTAGAACTTGTATGGTTCAGTATTTTGTTTTGACACATAATGCTTTTATAGGAGCTTCGACTCTTATCTTCCTTTTGGCATTCAATTCTTGGCATGGGATCATTTGTATATAATATAATGTTTACCCTGCTTCCTTTCCATGGGCCCTTTGCTGTCACTCCCTAGGATATTTTAAAATGTGAGATGGACGGAGCCTCAAAATAGTATTCCAGACCTTTTGATTCCAGTTTATTTTACCAAGATTAAGCAGGACTTCAATGTGTTCATAGCCATTCGGGAAAACTGCTAAAATAGAAGAAATTCTTTCAGATAAACAATAATACATAGTATTACACCCAAGAACTTTGATCATTCCATAATTCTGATGTTCTCCATGCAACCAAGAGTTTTCCTCCTTTATTGAAATCACTCAAAATTTAAACTAAAACAAAACAGAACTACATAAATAAAAGTAAACAGCCAAGTCAAATTATTTATATACAATATAAAAGAACAAAACAAAACTCAGGAAAAATAAGGTTTGAGAACTAAACCATTTACTGGAAAGTTCTCCTCCCACCCTTGCAAATCTTGCAATTTATAGGTTGAGGGGCCAAGCTTTGCCGCAATCTGGAAAGTTCCTACCCATAACTGTCGAAATTTTGTGTGTTTTCCTTTCTCATCATGGGGATGGTCCCACTTGAGAACCAAATCTCCCACCTCGAATTATTTTGTTCCAGCCTTGTGTTTATCAAACCATCTCTTTACTATCTCTTGTTGTTGTTTAAAGCGTTCTCTGGCCTTAGATCGAGACTCTTCTACCTTCAGGAGATTATATATCCTCATTTGCAAGACTTCATTATCTGATCCTCTGGATTCTTGAGCGATTATGGAAGAGGGTAACATGATATTGGGGGTTAGAATGGCCTCTTTCCCATAAACAAGGGTATACGGGGACACACCTAACGAAGTCTTGGGAGTGACCCTATCAGCCCAAAGAGCATTTGGTAACGCTGAGTGCCAACTCCTCTGATTTTCTATCACTATCTTTTTTTAAATCCTAATCAGATTCTTGTTTGTGGATTCAGCTAAACCATTTCCCTGTGGATAGTAATTAGCAAAGTAATGCAACTTAATTCCTTTCTCATGAGCAAATGCAGTTAATCTAATGGAGGAAAAGTAAATAGCATTATCAAAAACTAAATAAATTGGAACTCCAAACCTGGTCATAATGTGGTCTTGCAAAAAGGCCATGACCGCATCTTCATTTACTTTATGCAACGGAATGGCTTCGACCCATCGAGTGAAGTAGTCGGTTGCTGTCAGAATATACTTTTGTTGTAGAGAAGAATTCAGATTTATCTCCCCAATGATATCCAACCCCCATTGCTCAAAAGGCTCTGTTATCATCATAGGCTTTAACGGTCTTGCTGCTTTAGCTTGTCTTCCACTACACCTTTGACAAATGTCGTACTTTCTAACATGGGCGTGTGCATCTTTGAACAACATGGGCCAATAGTATCTGGCTCTGAGAATTTTATGAGCTGTAGTATCTCCGGAAAAATGTCCTCCAGCAGGCCCATCATGTAAATCTATCATTACCTTCTTCACATCTTCTTTCTCTAAGCATCTAAGAAGAACTCTATCGTAATTCTTTCTTAATAATATTCCTTCAATAATTTGATATGAGGCTGATTTAAGACATAGTGCTCTTCTTTGCTTAGAATTCCAATGTTCTGGTAACAACCCACCTCGAAGGTAATGCACAAGGTCTCGATACCAAGAGTTCGGAGCTATGAAAAGAGGACATACATCCATTAAATTTAACTCAGCTTCGTCTTCCCAATCATGTTCTTCATTGTCTTTACTTTCAGTCATTAGTTTGCACAATCATTTCCCTTTGACAATGGAGGCCGGCTTGAATTCGAGTTCAAACTCCTGAAGAGCTGTTACCCAGTTGCCTCTCCTTTCTCCTAGCTCCTTTTGTACGAAAAGAGACCTCACAGCTGGGTGTGGAACTATTACCTTTGTCTGATTCTTCAGTATATATGGCCTGAATTGTTTCACTGCTTTGAACACGGCGTAAGCCTGTTTATCCATAGCAGGGTAATTCGATTCGGCCCCTTACAGACCAGTGCTCATAAATGATATGGGGAACTCATCTCCCCCATCTTCTTTCTGGGTCAGCACCGTTGCTAGTGAATCATCAGAGGCTAATGTGTACAGAATAAAATCTTTATCAAAATCTGAAATTTTGAGGGAAGGTGCATGCGCAACAGCTGTTTTAATCTTACTGAATGCATTCTTCTCTACATCAGTCCATTTGAACTGTACACTTTGCTTTACCATTTGCTGCAAAGGTTTAACAATTTGAGCGAAATCTGGCATGAACCTTCGCATGAAGTTTATTGTCCCCATAAATGATTGCATGCCCTTTTTATTATGGGGCAAGGGAATCTGTTCAATGGCTTTGATCCTTTCTGGGTCTATGGAGATTCCCTTCTTTGACACCACGTGAACCAACAACTTACCTTCTGTAACAGCAAACACGCACTTCTTGGGGTTTAGTGAGATACCATACTTCCGGCGGCATTCAAAAATATGCTTTAGATGAAATCCGTGTTGCTCTCTTTTCTTCGAAAATATCGTGATGTCATCGAGGTATACTACAGCACTGCAGCCAATCAGACCATGGAAATCTATGTCCATGGCCCTCTGGAAGGTAGCTCCAGCATTTATGAGTCCAAAAGGCATCCTTCTGTAAGCAAAAGTTCCCCACCTGGTCCTGAAGGTCGTTTTTAGTCTGTCTTCTTCGGCTACTAATACTTGATCATAGCCTGAGAATTTATTAGAATAGATCAGAACCTGAAACCATTTGCAGTGTTTGATCCATGGGTGGAACAGGATAATTGTCTTTATCTGAAGCACGATTTAAGTTTCTAAAATCCACACATAACCTGATTTCTCCAGATTTCTTCCTCATTGGTACCAGATTTGAAACCCATTCTGAGGGTCTAACCTTAAAAATGATTCTAGCATCCAATAATTTCTTAACTTCACTCTGGATTAGAGGTTCCAATTTTGGATGCATTTTCCTTAAAGGATGCTGATAAGGTTTGATTACAGATTTGATGGGGACAACATGCTGGATAATATTGGTGTCATATGTCTTCAGATCTTCATACGTCCAGGCAAAAACATCTTTGTATTGCTTGAAAAGAATGATGAACTTTTCCCTTTCAGCTGGTGAACAACATTTTCCAAGATTCACATATTTAGGTTTCATCTCAGTCCCCAAATTAATCAACTCGAACTGTATAGATGAGCTATGATTCTTCATATTTGCTGGTCTTCTAAAATTTTCATTTAAATCAAACATCCATTCTAAAGTTTCGACTCCCTTAGGGATGAAATTATCAAATTTTAGCTCAGGCTGATGTTCTTCGTCATCAATAATCACTCCTTTGAATGCCTCGTCATTCATTAAGCATTCTATAATCTGTTGATCGTCATCGAACACTCATAGATTGGTAATCATATCCGGAACCGAGGGCCTGAAAAGCAATTCAACAGAGCACCGATTATTAGAGGGCACAAGCCTTGCAGCTGATGTGGCCAACAAGTCAGCTACTGCATTCTTAAGTCTTGGAATCGATACAAAGTTAAATGCATTAAAACATTTAAGTAAATCCCATACTTCATTTTGATAAACTTTTAAATGAGGAGAAATGCAATGTATTTGATTCCGAATTTTTTTTACAATTATTTCAGAGTGTCCAAACACTTTCAGATTATTTTCCTTTAATTCAATTGCTTTCCTTAACCCTTGAACCAACGCTTCATATTCAGTTGTGTTATTGGTACATTCAAACTCTAACCTACATGAAAGAAAATGTTTGTTTTTTATAGGGTCAATCAAGACACGGTCGGCTCCCAACCCCTCTAAAGTTTTAGAACCATCAAAGAAAAGCGTCCAAAAATCGCTACCTACTACTGCATGAGAACTAACATCTACATCTACAGCTAAGTCTACTATTTTACAATCGATTTCATCAGCCCGTTAAAAACGAAGGAGATCAGGCTGAGTGTCTGATGTATCGCTAGCTTCTTTCGCTTGATAGTTTCCCGGTTCTAACTCAATAAAATAGTTTCCCAAAACAGGATCCACTGATTCATTTTTTTCTTCGAACCGGGTAACACTATGTTTCATGTGGGGCTCCCTCAACACTTTATTTTGATTTGGGCTTCCTTTATATGGCAGCCACAGATGTGACCAATCTAAGGCAAAATATCCATTCAGCTTAGCCGACCAATCCCTGCTCAAAACAAGTCCATAAGCTTCTGGTATGTCAGCCACCACAATATCGATGACTTGACACACCTTATCATTTGAAGATAGGCGAACGATAACATCCTCCATTTCTCCAATTACCTTCACATTCATTCTATCCAACTGAACAACCTTCCAAGTAGATGGTTTAGGTTGTCTATTTATCTTTTTGCAGACCGACAGCGGCATGACATTGACTAATGCCCCCGAGTCTACTAGGCAATTATGCACGTTGTGGTTGAAGATTTCAAAAGTAAGGAGAAAAGGTGGATTCTTACTTTTAGGCTTACCTCCCATACTTGCTTCACCAATTTCTTCTTCTTGAGGCTGATTGTCCGTGGGCAGCCTCTCCTTTGACGCTTCAAGCGCTTTTAATAGATTTTCTTTTTGCTGTGGCACATTGCACATTTCAAATAATGAGATGTTTTCCCTCACCTTCTTGATGTCCTCCACAATGTCATACTCCATCTTATGTTCAGTGAGATTCGATCTAACATTATTTTCTTTGTTGGGCTTAGTAGGCATGTGAATCTGTCCAGAATTTTGACTGGTGATGGTAAACTCCGGCATTTTATTAGCTGAGGAACTATTTTGGAATTTATTAACATTCTTTTGAAGTCTTTTGATCTTGGGGAGCATAATATTGTTTTCCTTAATCAACCCCTAGCTTCTTGTTGTCACATTTTTTTCCAGGATGCCCTCGTGTCTCAGATCATTTTCTTCCTCAGCATCAAACAAAGATACACAGTCGCATAAAACCATGGCTTCATCTTCCTATTTTTCTGTTGATTTACTGTTATCTTTCCCTTCTTCGTCGTTGTTTTCAGTTAACTTGGAATCTAAAAGTTGATTCATGACCAACGTCATTGAATTTATCCATTGAGGACAATTCTTTTCAGAATGGGGTTGTTGATGGAAAGTACAAAAGTTATCCATTCCTACCTCTGTTAAGTTCATAGATGCAGGGCTGTGAGGAGGAGGTTGGGATTGATTGTTATCTTCCCTTTTCTTGTAGTAAGGCTTGTAGAACTTTTGGGCTTCCTTCTCCTTTTCCAAGTCTATGATTCTGTTAGAAATCTTCTACATCATTTTTGCTATTCCTTCGAAATCTGGTGATTGCTCCTCGTTAGGCTTAGTAAATAATAAAGCTTTCCTCCTGACATTTTTTTCTCCTGACCGTTCAGGATAATCTTTGATACTTTCCCTTTCGGCCTCTACTTTTTCTGCTTCCTCATAAGTCTCAGCTAGCGTAGGTTTGGCCTTCATTTTGGCAAACATGGCCAACTCGGGCCCTGGGGCTGAGGTATAATATTCAATCAAGACTTTATCCGAGGGTTCGTCCGCTCTCAAAAAATTCTTAAGATAGGCTGCGAATCTTTGGGTAAAACTATGCACCTTCTCTTTTCTTTCTTTCTTTAAGGCGCACAGTCCTTTCATAAGAGTTGCATGAGTTTTTTGGGTTGCATATTTACTTCTGAAAATCCTTTCAAAGGTATCCCAATTAGGGATAGAATTGGAAGGAAAATCAAAATACCATGACGTTGTTGTTCCTTTAAGAGTGTGTGGAAAAAGTCTACAAACCACATCCTCATATTCCCCAGCCCTTAATCCTTCTATTGCTAGATAGAAACTCTGCAAGTGGTCATCTACTAACATCTTCTCGTTTGGATCAAACTTGGGCAGCATCTTTTCAAAATATTGAGGTAAATCATGCAAAGGAGGTGTTAGGTTTAAAGGTGATCTGGTTTTCCAAGTAGGCGGTGGATTTGGTGGGTTAGGTGGTTGATTTGCGTTCACGCCTGCCATGAGTCTTGGTGGGGAGTGAGGTGGTGAATGAATAGGAGTGTGAATAGGAGAATCGTAAGGAGTATCCAGGCTACTTGATTCAAAGGATGTACAACTTCCTGTAATGCTACTTCTACTAATTCTTCCCAATCTCCCACTAACACTGAATCCTCCAATATAGGACGATCTTTCCTTTTATATTCTCTTCTGGGCAATTCAAGGATGATAGGTAATCCTCCAATATTCTTCACGTAGGACCTAGTGTGTCTTCTCAGATCATTTACAACTTCGTTGTCCATAGAATACAAATGTTCTCTACCTTTCTCTTCAGGAATTGGATTGGGAAACAAACCTCCTTCTGAACTGTTACCGGTGGAATGATCTCAGGAAAACGAGTTTCCTCGGCCAGCCATGCACTGGCGGCCCTCCTTCTAGCGCCAGAAACTGTTGAGGCTTGGAAATTCGCAGGCAACAACAACAAGGGATTCTCCCCAGTCAACGTTCCCAACTAGCCCGTGACTGTTTGGTGTAGGGAATCCGTCCGGTTAGCGGTCCGGCTACCGTAGGTCAAGTAACAAAAAATAAAAGGTTTTACCGGTCATGACCTAGTCCACCGTATATATTTTGTATTTTTTTTTTACTTTAAGAATGATATGCAAGTGCCTATCTAACATGCAGATTGATCAAGGATGCAAGGAGGGGTCACAATGTGATGCGCAGGTTCTTACCTCTCATCTTAAACTCTCTCGCATCTAAAATCACATGCAACTAGAAAATACATACTAACTAAGCTGTCTCTAGAGAGCAAAATATTAATTCATGAGTAATGTAATACCGTTCACATGATAAGGTAAATCATAGATAGCTATTCTTAGAACCAAACACATGAACATGAATAAAGATATACGCAACAAGATAGCTCATCAACAGTTGAAACCTTCATTACTCATGGTGGAAATTATCACAGAATATACCAGAGAAGATTCAGACAAGAACATAGGTTCAAAAAGTTAGAACGTTCTCACAGTTAATGAAACACAATAAAAAACGAAATAGTTCCTCTTCAACATTGTTCATTTTATCTCATTTGAACATTCCACACAGCACCCTCTCCAACAGGGAAAATTTGCAATTTCTTATTGTAAAACGAAGTAGTTCCTCTTACAAAACAATAGTTCACAAGTTTTTCCCGGGGAAAAAAGCCCCTATTCCCTCTAACTTTCCTCTATTTAAACCAAAACCAGCAAACCCCTTGGGCTCCCCAGCCATGTGACCTTTGGGCTCCTTAAAAACCGTTTAATCTCACCATTTCATCTTTTCCGTGAGTAATCATTTATTCACATAATGCGTTGCATTTTTGGGTTTCAACTTAGGAGTGCTTAATAAAATGAGATCCGCTCAGTAACTGACGGACCCTTTCCAAGCCTGGGCTGTTATTGCCATTGCTTCTGCCTTGTCTTTTGTTTGTCCTTCTTTAGATCTCGATGATTTCAGAGTAAACTCTGCTTGTCACTTCTTAGCAAACTCCCTCAGCTTTATCCTTTAGCTACGCCCTCTCGCAGCAGTAATCTGAAGAATATTTTGAGTCTGTTTGCAATTAAACAACATTCATCATTAATCAGGACTGCATCTTTTCAATAAAATTAAACTACACTGACAACCAAACTAGTCATCAAATGAGGCCCAGTACTGCGCTCTCACCCTGAAAGCCTTAACAAGAATCCAAAAAACCATCGCTACCCACACAAGGGTTAAAACTCACAAGACGGTGCTAAGAACCTCATCGGCGGCTTGAGCCAATTAAAAATAGATCGGATAGTCTCACCTGCAGCCGCAGTGGCGGGTTTCAAACGACCAATGAGTTCCGCGGGACTGTCGAGTCTATCAGAGTCGGAAGAGCTAAATGCCCACGCATCGATGGAAAAGTTCCCTGTTGGCGAACAGAAAGACATCAACATCGGGAGGTTAGTGCATTACGCAGTCGCAATGGCGGAGGATGAAAAGGCTACGGATCCCACGGCCTAAAGACAAGAACGGTGAAACCTAGAAAAAGCATCAGCGAGCGGAGCGGTTATATGGCAGACCCTTAGTCTGTTCAGGAGCCGTAATGGTGGAAAGCAAACAGACTACAGCCTTCGATCAAAACCATAAACTTTCCGATAAGGCACAGAAATCATCATGAAACGTTAAGTGTTCGAAAAACCTAAGGTCGTGCAGCAGCTCCACAAAATCAAACAACCCCGACCCAAAAATCAGTCAACCCCCGATAATGCAAACAAGTCAAAACAACACAACATGACGTCGGAGGAGTCAAATACTATCCTACCGAACGCTCATCGTTCAGCTTTTGCAACGAAGGCTCCATAAAGGAACATGGCTCCGATACGTTGTCTAAAAGGCCTCCGAAACAGTGGCTGGAAGGAGAAATATGCTTCCGAGAACAAAGAAAGAAATTGCGGATCAAAGGGCAAAAACCAAACTCTAAATTCCACAACCCACAACAGTTTCAAACATAAGCAATTTTTCGAAAAGCATGAAGAGAGTTAACCTCAAAATAGTCCAAACTTGTAGCAGAAGGAAAACAAAAACAAAAACAGAGTTCATGGATCCAAACGATTCTAGGCAATGATAAAAAATAAAAATTAACCTCAAACTTGTAGCAGAAGGAAAACAAAAACAAAAACAAAGTTCATGGATCCAAACGATTCTAGGCAATGATAAAAAATAAAAATTAATAAAAAGGGGGGGGCCAAAATTTCAAAAATTTGGGGAGATAGTTGCAGCTGCAACACTTCGACAGATCCTTTCAGAGTTTGGATTCGAGCAGCAGCAGCCTATTCCACTTTGGTGCAACAATCAAAGTGCCATCAAGCTTGCCAAAGATCCAATTCTACATCAGCGCAACAAACACATTGAGCTACACATGCACTTCATCAGAAATCTTGTTCATGATAGTGTTATTGAAGTTCTCTATTGCCCTACAGATGATCAAGTTGCAGACATCTTCACCAAGTCTCTTATAGAAGCGAAGTTTTCTAAACTTCGGTCTATGTTAGGAGTTCAGGAATGTGCCCTTAAGGGGGGATAGGCTCTAATGCCTCCTTCCTTCTCCTAATAGTGTCACTTTTGTAAATCCTTCAATCCTATCCCAAGTTGTTCTTAAGGGGGGATGTTAGGATATTTAGACACTTAGGAGTTAGTTAAGATCAACTTGTGTAATATATCCGTTAGGTAAAAGTGTGTTTCTTTAGTATGTATTAGTATGCATTTGTAAATATTCTAATCCGACAGTCACGATATGTTCTAGACATAGAGTGATCCAACGGTTCAACTTCTCTTAGATCATACTTACCATTGATCTATGGCTTAACACCCGATTGGTCTATGATCTCTATTTAAAGAGCATAGAGGGTCCTTGGCTAGTTGATCGATTATGAGAAGCTCATGTAACTTTCTTTCTTTTGCATAATAAATTGCTCTAGGTAGCTATTTGGCTGGGGCTGTGGACTATTTCTCTCTCGAGGGTTTTAACCACGTGACAAACATTGATGTGTTGATCTGTGATCTATTTGTGTGAAGCGTTTGCTTAAGGTGTTCGGTCTTTTGGGAGTACCCTGTGTACCCGAACAATTGTTAACACTGTCAAAACAAAAGTTATCATTATTAAATCCAAAAAGGACACTTACGCTAATTTTGTGTATGACAATAGCAACTTGGAGGAAGTGTCTTCTTACAAATACCTAGGAATTGATATTCATCACGAGCTCAACTGGAACTATAGCATTGAGAAAAGGATTAATGGAGGGTGGAAAGCTTACTTTGGTCTTGAAAATAATTGTAAAGAAGCAAACCTTGTGATGTGGGATAAAAAGAAGCTCATCTTTGAAACTTTAGTCACTCTTGTTATCTTGTATGGGTGTGAGGTTTGGGGTTGCAACATCTCTAGAGAATCCTGGAGAAAGATTGAACAAATCCATAAGCGTTTTATAACATATAACCTCAAAATTAAAAGCAATACACCCTACCCCATTCTCCTTATAGAAGTGGGTCTTTCCCATATCGAGAGCCTAGCTATGACTAGGCTCCTGTTGTACAAGCACAAAATCAATAACATGGGAGACCATAGACTTCCTAAGATAGCTTTAAATTCCATGCAAAACCACGTAAGGCTCAAGCGAGGTTGGTTTAAAGATACCAGGGCTTGGTTAGACCATTGGGAGCTCAACGAAAATGTTGCACTACAAAATATTAATAATATTAAAAATATTGTGAATTCTAAGTTTAAAGAGAAAATGTGGTGTGAGAAAGACCTAGAGGCTAAAAGAAAATTAAAATATTATGAGGTCATCAACCCTACTTTAGAATATCAAAAGTATCTCTTTGTTTTAACTAGTTCAAAGAAAAAAATTAATATAGCCGAGATAAGAACGAACTCTCATGAGCTCCATAGTGAAACATGTCATTGGACAATTCCTAAAACACCATGGGTGGAAAGGATCTGCCATCTTTGTGAGAATATGAACATTGAGGATGAAAATCACTTCCTCTTAGAGTGCCTTGCCTACACTCACATTAGATCTTAGTTTCATAATCTTTGTTGCAATACCGACCTTCCTAGCTTTTTAACATATCAAAATTATAGTGAGCTTGGGACGCTTCTCTCCAAGCTTTTGAGCATAGGTATACAATTTTAAAACAAACTAAATAATTCGGTTTTTTAGGTCCGATAGACCAAAGTTGGTCTCAAAGGCGTTAACCATCGTCATCATAAAAAATATTTAAAGTATTATTATATATAGATATAAGAAAAAAAGTGTATTAAGATAAAATGTTAGAAAATTGAAAGTATCTTTATTTTAAGTAGTCTAAAAATCATTTTAGAATGCAATTTCAAAACATTTGTTGCAAGTTCAAAACATTTATCACAATATAGATTTCTTAACATTTTAAGTGATTATAACTATGATGAATTAGGAATATTTCTTTAAAAAAATTTGAGCATAAAAATAAAATTCTAAAGAAAACCAAATAATTCATAAACATTAATGACTATTTCATGAACATTAATAACTATCATAGTCATTAATATTAGAAAATTATTATTTTAATAAAAAACATTAATAATTTAATAACATTGGTGTATAATTTTATATTTAATATTAAGGACAAGTTTTCCCATAAATTTGATGCCTCGACAATTTAGGAGATTGGAGAAGTTTCCATGAAAGAAGCATATAGTGGGCTTGGGTCAACCTGATATATTCATGTTATCAAGATTTTAAGATAAATTCATGTTATAACATGTTAAGTCAATTTTGTTGAATTTGTGTTTTTTTAAATTATATTATTATTGGAATTTATAAATATTGTATTATTTATATTGTTATAAATATTTTGAAATTAAATTTAAAAAAATATACATTTATTTTAAAGATAGGAAAGTGTGTGTTTTTTTTACACATTTTTAGTTATCAAATTATCCACAAATTATAGATATATAATTTGTAAAAAAAAAAATATTTAACTTTACCAATATAAATTTTCTTCTTAATTTTTTTTAAGAACAATTTCCATTTAAATTAAAAAATTGTAATATTTACTAATATCAAAATGATTCCTGTTATTTATTTATTTTTAAATAATTTAAAATGGTAAAGAAATAAAATTCTCAAACAAATAAGTTCATTAATATCTAATCAAACCTACTTTCCTCAAATTAAGTTCTCAAAATACTTTAATCATACTTTACTCAAATTAAGAAATCCTAATCTTCATTAAAAAAAAAATGTCACAAAACCCTGGGCAAACAATGGTAATAGAAGCAGAAGAAGTGCATGTATTATTGGTAAGACATTACGCTGGATTAATCATCCAGCCAAACAAATTAAATCAAGATTTCATCATAGTTTTTATTTAATCCATAAAAACAAATCTAAATATAAATACTATAGTACATTAATCTTCCTTCTTCACGAAGAAATCATTGATGGAAGGCATAATCTCGGGAGCTCTATTGCGCACGTATTTTCTGAGACCGTGCTCAGCATATCTCTCTCCCTCCCTATAGTTTTCCAGAACGCCCGCACTACGATTTTCTTTGGCAACCCTGCACCATTTAATATAGACAAACCACAAATAATTATACAGGATATTAAATACATACTGTCGATTTATAATTAGCTTTCCCTAATAATAGTTTGTTAGATCTATAAAATTTAATTAATTTATATTCCAAAAATTTACACAAATTCCAAAATTTTAAAAATGAATATCATACATTTTTTAAAATCAAATCCATGTTTTGTTTTAAAAATAAACTCTATAAATGAATATTCATAAATTTTATATTTTGTTTTAAAAATAAAATTTTAGGCGAAAATTAACCCGCTTGCTGCATAGGCTTTAATATGATTGTAGCTATCAGGAGGGAACCTGTCCAATGCACACCGTCGGATGAGAAATCCGACGGTGTGCATTGGACAGGCTCCCCTCCCGAGGGAAAGTCTGTCCAGTATATAAGGATTGCCGTAGCTATCCAGCTACCCAACAAGTTCTTGAAATCCAATCAATCACAGTAACATTAAAGTCTGCGCAGCAGGCTGATAACCCTTTGTTTACATACCTGACATCTGGATTGGTGAACAGATTTCGAAGAAGTTGAAACGTACACATCCCCACAACCAGACCAGTGGCTGCAAAAAGCGGATATACCTGCAAGGAAGGCTAAGCTTATTTTCAAAGAAATTCAGAGTAATCTAAGAGCCAAAAAAAAAAAAAAAACTTAAGAAAAAATGGAAATTTTTTTACAAAGTCTGAAAAAGTAGAAAGAATAACAGAAAATTGAGAGCAACAAACCTCTGGTTTCAACCAGCGCGTCATGTTGAATGGAGAAATTAAAGAAAGATGTATGAAAGATTTGAATAGTATAATAATAATAATAATTCTTGTTCTTATAATAACTGCTCAGCCAAATCCAAGGTCGGCTGAATCGTAAAATCCGTTATAACCAATGGGCGTCTAACCAATGGGTTTGGATGAACCAGTGGGCGTTTGACACTGGATTTGGTAAAGCTGACAAGGCAATGCTTCCTTCCGATAACGTGGCGAAATTCATAGATTTCCAAATCTAGTCAGCAAAGGACCGTTGAAGAACATTGGGGATGGGTCAGGAGGATAAGCTAAGAAAGACTTTGTTTCCCTTGGGAATGCGATTAAATAAATAAATTGTTTTTGATAGGTATTATTTTTAAATAAGGTTAATTACTATAATTATTATTAAAAAATATTCGAACTTTATTTGAAATGTGTGTTGGAGTTTGTGTTGTGTCTTAAAGAATATATAATAATAATAATAATAATTTATTTTTAAAGTCGTAATTTTGATAGATACTAATTTGTTGCATGATCTTTTTTTAGGTGGGACAAGGGTTTTTGTTTAGTAATCGTCAAACTACTATAGTATTGGAGCAGTCGGAATCTTATGATATTAAGCAAATTGTTTTTATTCAGATTTGCAAGTTAGTTTCTCTTTGTGGTTTCACTAGGGATGGTTTTAAAAAATATAGTGGTTTTCTTGATGTTTCTTATGATTTCATATAAGTTAGATTTTTCTAAATTTCAATTATGTAGATCATTTTAAAATGGATTTAATATCAAAGTTTCTTTTTTTAATTTTTAAGATTATGCGGTTCTTCTTAAGAGGTTATATGTTTTAATAAGGAGTAGCTTAATAGAATATGTATATCTCCATAAATTATATTAATCACAAATAAAAGAATCACATACATCAATTTAGTAGCTAGAATGACCATAACCTTAAAATT
The DNA here is from genome assembly GCA_001517045.1 of Pseudotsuga menziesii. NCBI lineage: Eukaryota > Viridiplantae > Streptophyta > Pinopsida > Pinales > Pinaceae > Pseudotsuga > Pseudotsuga menziesii. The sequence continues at coordinate 77,008 of LPNX010861401.1, read as the reverse complement.
AAATTATTATTATTTAAAAAAATATCTTGTAAAAACAAATTTCATAAATTTACTGATTTCATCATATAAAAAAATCTAATAATTACATTATTATCTTACCATTTTTAAAATGGTTAAAAATTTAAATATATCTTATTTATTTTATTTTATTACGTTTTCTTAAAATATGGGTATGGGCATAGCCATGGTATTCCAGAATTTTATTAGGGCATGGCCATTGTATTCTAGAAATTCATTATTCAATCTGGTTTAAACCAAGTCAATTATATCATAAAATATTTTATTTATCCGGATTCCGTATATAACCCAATGTGTCAAATAAATTACGGGTCAAACGCATCGCCTTTAAGCTAGGTGCCTTATTATTAAAATACAAAATTATATATCGGATAGTGGGTGACAGGGTGTTCTGTTATATCTAGCCAAAACTCCACGTGTTCAACTTTTTATCTGAATTTAACTAGATCGTTTATCCATTTCATTAACAGTTTGCATCTCTACTGCTATAAATGGTTAATATTCCTTCATATTTCACTATAATTTTTACATCATATATGTGATCTATTTTAGTTGAAGATTTTAAACATTTACAGATGCAATTATTTATTTTTAACATTTTTGCATTGAGTGATAGTGTTTGGTAGATGAATTAGTGCCTTTCACCAAGAAAAAGCTCCATAGAACATTAATCAAAATAGATCAAAAAGCAGCCTTTCACCAAGAAACAGCTCCATAGAAGGTCACCACCAAGAAAGTATTCGGAGAGTTCAAGAACCACCAACATAATTATTTTTTAAAGGTGCACCTTTGGTGGAATAGATACTCTACCAGGTTAATTACAATCGGGTTTTAAATGTGAGATCATATATAGAGGGGGTGACAGAACGTAATTATGTGTGACAGAACGTAATTCTTTGATGTGAGATCTAATCATTATTAGATTTGATTGTTCTAGAGGTCGGAGCTTGGAGATCGATGGGTCATGTGGTTGGCAGGCTATGTTTGACGGTCTATATGCATTAGAAGGTTTCTGTCCGTTTCTGGCATTTATTTGGGGTTGTACCCGTAATAGTCCGTGGTAGGGAGTAGCTAGGATCTGGTTGATTTGGCGGAGATTTTTTGGGTTTGGCGGCCAGATCACTTGGCGGACAAATCACTTGGCGGACAGATTCTTGGCGGACAAATCACTTGGCGGACAGATCTCTTGGAGGACAGATTTTTTTTGATGTTGGTCTATCTGCATGAGGGCTGATATCACATTACCTCTGTGATTGCCAGGTGGTTAGGAATTAAATCTCCATAAGCCGTGACGTTGGGATTCATTTTTTAACCTTTATATTGTTGTTGTTTATTTTGATGGTTATCTAGGTTATGTCCCTTCGGGCATTAAAGGTTGAGGCACGAACTCCACCACAGGGCAGGCGAGTAATTACTCAGTCCCGAGGGTTGAGAACAAAACCTTTTGTCTCTTGCATGTCCTCTAGTCTTCCTGTGAGCGATGCGGTGGGGGCTATGGTGAATTCCCCGGATATCAGTTCTGTGCCTACTCTGAATCCTTGCTTAACGATGGTGCAGATGGTGGAGGCACCGTATATTTGTTGTGACAAGGTGGTGAAAGACTCGGTTGTTGACAGTCCGGGGAAGCTTTCGATTTCTTTTTGTGGGGCGGTTTCAGTTAAATCGAACCAGAAGATGGCTCGATCTCCATTAATTGGGAGAGGGATTTTTACTAGGTCTCAAGTGGAAAAACCTTATGATCACAGTCGTTCTTCTTTGAAGTTTGTGAGTTCTCCTGTGGGGGCTATGGTATTTTCACCAGAGGTTCGTGATGCAATGGGGCCAACTCTATGTGTTGAATTGGTGGATGATTTTGTGCATAGTGTGTTGGGGCCGAAGGATATTAAGGGAGACTGTTTTGGAAGCTTTTCTTCTCAGAAGGTTGTTGCTGCTTCGGGGCGTTCACACCAAGTATTTAATAATGCTCTTTCTACTGATGTTAATGTGTCGATTCCTGTTGGGAGGGAGGAATTTTTTGAAGACATTCTTGTGACTTCTTCGAATGTGAATGCACATATGGGGGAGGAATGGGGTGTGGGTTTGGATTCTGGGTTAGGGTTTGTGTGTGTCATCCCGGATTTGGAGGTGAGGGGTATGGATGATCCTGTGCGTAGTATTTTGGGGCCGAAGGATTTTAATGGTGACGTTTCTGGAAGTATTTATTCTCAGAAGGTTGATGCTGTTTCGGGGTGTTCACACCAGGTATTTAATACGTTTATGTCCACTGATGTTAATTTGCCGATTTCTGTTGGGAGGGAGGAAATTGTTGAAGAATTTCAGGTGACTTCTTCGAATGCGAATGCACATTTGGGGGAGGAATGCCCTTCGGGTTTGAACTCTGGGTTAGGGTTTGTGTGTGTCAATCCAGATTTGGCGGTTGGGGGTCTGGATATTAGTTTCCATCCGGGTTATACATCTAAGTTTAAGGGTGCGTCCAAGAAGACATCGGATGGAGCCACTGGTTTTGACGGGACTTGTTTGCATGTGGATGGTTATGTTCCATCTGTCATGGATATACCTGGTGGTCCGCCTGTTCATAAGAGAAATAACAAACCAGTTCGAAAGGTGGATATTCCCCTATTGGTGGTCGGTGAGGATATTACAGTAAATGAAATGGTGCTTACTAATGCACTTACTTTGGTAGGCAGATTCGGAGGACATAGAGTCTCGTCGGAAGGTGTGAAGAATTGGGTTCATAGATCATGGATGAATATCACATGTCCTGACATTTTCCTTCTACCAAAAGGATGGCTAGCATTTAAATTCATCAATGAGGCAGATGTGGATCGAATTTTGTCAGGGATATGGAAGTGGAACCATTCTAGGTTGATGCTTAAACGCTGGACTCCTCTTTTTTATCCGAGGTATGAGAGGTATGATACGATGCCTATCTGGGTCAAATTACCCAATTTACCTTTTCAGTTATGGTCTTTGCCTTTTTTCAAACTTATTGGTAATACCCTAGGATCCTTTATAGAAACTGATCTTTCCTATTTAGTTTCTGGGGTTTGCTGTCTAGGTCGGGTTTTGGTTTCTTTGGACTTACGGAATGGGTTAGCCTTTGATATTGATATAAAAATTGGGAATACTATTTTCAATCAAACTCTGAATTACATAGGTATACCTTTCAAATGCAATAGATGTCATAGTCATGGTCATTTGGCCTCACAATGTCATTTATCCTTGAAAAAAAAAAATCTGTGAGGGGATTAAACCTAATCTTGTCTGGAGGGTAAAACATCCGAGGTCTTCTGTTGTTTCTGATGAGGGGAAGGATACTACCCTGATTTCTAGGGAAGAGGGTTTGTAATGCTCTGATGAGGGGGTTGTCAATACTTGCCTATCAACTCTTAAACCTCTTGTTTTACCCTATCAAGGTGTGGCAGATGGTATTTTTGATGAGGTTATAGGACATCCATTAAAAAACCTGGGTAACATCTCCCCCAATTCACCTGTTAGCAATTCAGGATATATTAGATCTTGTACTAATATGTATGGGAATGTTCCAGTGTCTTATGGGATTGGAGGGGGATGGGATGCTATGGGTTTGAGATCTGATGGTCTTTCTATGAAGGAGAACAAAGAGTATCATGCAACTGGGACACTTAGAGCAGTGATGTCCTCGGCATTGGTTACTTGACGATTTTGATGACTCTGAATTGTCGTGGTTTGGCTAGTAAACCAAAAAAACTAGCGGTGTGCAGACTTGTGGAAGATAAACATGTAGATGTTTTATTTCTGCAAGAGTCTATGGGTAATGGGCAGTTGTTTGTGGTAGAATTGGAATCTATGTTGAAGGGATGGACTTTTTTATCCTTGGATGCTCATGGCAAATTTGGCGGCCTTCTATTAGGCTGGAGATCTAGATTTTTCCACCTCCTGAATGCCTAGGGAGTGGATTTGGGACTTTGTGCATCATTGTTCTCTATTGAACTTAATCTGGATATTTGTGTGGTCAATATCTATGGCCCTTACATTGACAGAGAAGGGTTTTGGAGAAATATTTTTTATTTAATTTGACTCAATCGTGAGAAATTAATCCTAGGAGGGGATTTGAATTTCTCCATGGGTTTTTCTGAGATCTGGGGGATTAGAGCAGACTGGATCATCTTTCTGATTTTTTTACAAAATCTCTGGAAAACTATGGTCTTGTGGATGATGTTCCTTCAGTTATGCTCCCCACATGGAATAATAGAAGAGTTGGGGCAGATAATATTAGTAAAAGACTGGATAGGTTTTTGTTAACTACAGATTTACTTGATTGTGATTACTTTTTTAGACAGTGGGTGGGAAGTGGAGGTGAATCTGATCACCATCCAGTATTTCTTCATATTTTGAACAGGGGGATACAAGTGAAAAGTCCTTTCAAATTCAACCCTCATTGGCTTGAAAATGAGGATTTGGTTAAATCTTTGAAAGAGTCCTGGGTGGTTTATTTTGATAATATTCATGAATCCCCTGCATCTCATTTTGCTTCAAATCTTAAGAAAATTAAGGAGGTTTCTGTTGCTTGGTCTGTTAATAAAAAGGAGTTGGGGTACAAAGACTTAGTGGAAATTGAGCTTATGTTGTCTGTTTTTTCTCATCAGTATGGTTTTGGCTTCCTGACTGAAGAGGATAAGGTAGCTTTGATCGAATTGGAATCTCGAAAGAGAAAAATCCTTTTGGAGCGAGAACATGAAGCTAGACAGTAGAGTAGGGCCATTTGGCTACTGTGTGGTGATGGCAATACACCTTTTTTCCATAAATTTTCAAATCAAAGAAAGAATTCAAACTCTATATGGAAGATAAAAGATGATAGCGGAAAGGAGGTGGAAGGTTTTGAAGATATTGTTGTGGCTGCTATTAGTCATTTTGAGTCACTTTTTCAAGCTCATTCTAATCTTCACCTTACTGAACTTTTGAAAGTATCTGATAATTTTCCTTCTTCCATTTCGGCTAAGGAGAATTTTGATCTTATGAAACCTGTTACATTGGAGGAGATTCTTTCTATACTTAATCTGAGCAAAAATGATAAGAGTCCTGGTCCAAATGGGATCCTTGTAGAGGTGTATAGGTCTCTTTTTGAGGTGATGGGATTGGATCTGTTAAGGGTTATTGAGGATTCTAAGAAGAGTGGTAAAATTCCTGCACTATTTAACACAACATGTATAGTCCTGATTCCAAAATCTGATAACCCTAGTACTTTTAATGGTTACAGACCTATTTCTTTATGTAATTTCAGCTACAAGATCATTGGTAAGATTTTATCTACCAGGATAAAGAAAGTACTGGGAAGATATATTTCTTATGAGAAGTTTGGTTTTTTGCCTGGTAGGCAAATTCATGATGATGTGGGTGTTGTTCATGAAGGCATTCATACTATCCACAGTAAGGGTTTAAAGTTCGTGGTTCTGAAAATCGATCTATCTAAAGCCTATGATAGGGTCAGTTGGATTTACCTGCGGGTTATATTGACTAAAATGGGTTTTGGGGTACTTTTCATTACATGGGTTATGAGCAGTTTAACATATGTTTCATTTTTTATTTTGATTAATGGTTGGATTCAAGTTTTTTTTAGATCTGGTAGAGGACTTAGACAGGGGTTCCCTCTTGCACCTTTGCTATTTCTTGTTGTTGCTGAAGGGTATGGCTCTATTATCTGCTAAATCCATTGGTATTTTCAAGGGCATCTCTTTTGGTAATAATATATCATTGACACATGTTCTTTTTGTTGATGACATTCTAATGATCACTGATGGATCAACTCAATCTTTGTCCATATTATATGAGATTTTGATGGACTTTACAAGAGCCACAGGAATGATGATCAATGAGGATAAATCATCATTCTATTACTCTAGGCTTGATGAAGCTGAGTTAATCTCATTACAAAATATTTTCTCATATATTGTTCTTGAAATTAATAGTGGTATGAAATATCTTGGTTTTTATTTAAAACCCTGCAGATATTTGTTGAAAGACTGGGATTGGCTTATTGCAAAGGCTGAAAAACGCATTAAGATTTGGAGCCATAGATGGTTGTCTAGGGGAGGCAAGCTTGTTTTGATTAAGTCTGTTCTAGAAGCTTTGCCTGTTTTCTGGATGCACTTCTGGATTCCTGCTGGGATTATTGAGAAGATAAGAAAACTTTGTTTTAAATTTTTATGTTTTGGTGGTGATGGATCCTCTTCTGGGATGCCTTGGACTTCTTGGAAGGTTTTGGCAAGACCAAAATCTATGGGAGGATGGGGTCTGAAAGTACCTGCTTTATTTGCCAAAGCACTTGCAGCCAAAAGTGTTTGGAACATCATCCATGGATTTGGGTTGTGGTTACAAACTGTCATTCAGAAATATATTAGGCCTCTCACCTTGCTGGATTGGATCAAAGTAAGGGATAACAAGAAATCAGGTATATCCATTTGTTGGAAATCTGTGCTATGGTATTTTCATCTTATTGGTGATTTTCTGGTTTGGAAGATTGGGAATGGAGCTAATGTATGAATTGGTTTGGATCCTTGGGCAGGTTGTAAATGGCGCCATTATTTACCTTTCCACTTGATTGATATTCTGCATTCTGCAGGTTATTACTTTTTAAAAGATGTTGGGACTATGCCTGTCACAAACCTTATGGAACAGGGTTGGATAAGCTCTAATGATTTAGGTCTTGTTGAGAATCAAGATATTACTGCTTGGAATGGTTATATAGCCATTCTTAAAGCCAACCTTATCAGGTTTAGAAATGAGGAAGATGTTCTAGTCTGGATTCAGGCTAAATCTGGATTTTACTCTCCCAAATGTGGATACATGCATTTGATACAGGAACAGCATGATAGGGAAACTGTATGGTGGTGGAATATGTTCTGGCATATGAAGAGTCCTCTTAAATCAAAGCTTTTTTGTTGGGCTCTTTTCTCAGGTAAAGCTCTTACATGGGAAACACTTATTAGCAGGGGCTGGGAAGGACCTGGTCGCTGCCACCTATGTAAGTGTGATGTTGAAACAAGTTTACATCTAGGGGTTGAATGCTCTTATACTAAATCTGTATGGAAGGAGATTGAAGCTAAGGTAAATATCCAGAATCTTTGGGTTGGGGACATAATTCTCACTTGTTTAAAGAATTGGGTTTTCAACATTAAGGTACAACCAATAAGATCTTTGCCTATCATTGTTTTTTGGTTTATATGGAAATCTAGAAACCGTAGTTGTTTTGATAACCTTGACACATCCCCTGCGCAGGTTTCAGCTTTTAGTTTGGGTTTGCTTTCATCTTATCCTTTGGATACTGCTACTTTGAAGGTTAGAATCATTACTGAGGAAGTTATTGATAAAACAAAACCTTGGGGTTTTTTTGATGGATTTGCTTCTTGTAGCCCTCAGGTATGTGGAGCTGGAGGGATACTTTTCCTCAAAGATTATCATTATTTTACTTTTAAAGCTAGGTTGGGGGAGGGGTCAAACAATTTCGCAGAGTTATATGCTTTGAAACTACTTATAACTCTGGCTTTGGATAAGCAGGTTTCAAGAATTCAGGTGTATGGTGATTCCTTGCTTGTTATTAACTGGATACTAGGCAAATACAGAAGTCATAATTTGCATCTTGCACAACTTCTGTGTGAGGTCATCAGACTTAATGATTTTTTTGAGCAGGCTGACTATAAACATATTTATAGGGAAAGGAATGGACTGGGTGATAAGCTTGCTAATGATGGTGGAAAAAATTAGATTGGTCATTGGGTTATCAGTGAGTATCATGGGTCTGGAAGACATGATACTTTTCAGGTATTCTAAGCACTTTGCTTTGGGGAGTAGAGGGTTTCTGAAGATGATATATATTCCTTGATCCCAGTTGATAACTTTTGGAAACTTTTGTTTTATCTGTTTTACATATAAGGCTACTTATATAGCTGGCTATATTGACTTTCGGTTGGTATTGTTATGATGTTTATATAGGTGCTTGAAGCATACTCTCCAGAACATGCAAAGCTAATGAAGAAAATTGGACAATCTTCCAGTTTGGAGACTATTCCTTTTTGGATAGTTTGAATTATGATGAAGTTCATGTTGTGAATAACAGTTGCTGTTAAAACTGTTTTTAATACTTTGATGAAGGCTATTACTTTGTAATAAGGCTTTATTTTTATTTTTTGAAGTTATGACATTTGATGGGTATATACTCAAGATTTAATGATATTTTGATAGTTAAGTGATATTGGTTTTTAATACCACTATCTTTGATACTGTAATAGCTTTTTTGAGCTGAACATATGGGTTAAATGATCACTTATCAAAATATTGATAGTGGATCATCCTCACAATGTATTTTGTATATTGTATATAAAATATGATTTTTTCCTTTGGAAAAAAGATGAATTAGTGCAACTGTAATTTTTTTTATACCAAAATCAATGATAACTAAGTTCTAAGTTCTTTTTCTTTTGAAAACTATATAGAGAAAAAAAAGACACACATATAAATGGAATCACATAAAGTATTTGTAATACCTTTATGTGTATATGGTGTAAGTGTATGACAAGTATAACATTCCCTAAAAAAGTTCACCTATAAATTTTGTTTACTGCTGCAAGAAACTAAGAGATGTTAATACTCAAGCTGCCTTCGTCAAGTATTTTTTATGTAAGGTAATTGAATCCTTAATTTCTTGCTCGATTGATGATCTAACTTAATCTGTAGTCTTAAGCATTTTAGTAGTAGATTGTTGTTTACTTCTATCAAGAGTTGTACAATGGAGGAATTAAAGGTTTTACTTAGTCTTTTTGACTAAAACATCTTGACAACTTTTGTACTGGTTCCAATACCAAACATTTCTAAGAGATCCAACTTATAATCCAAAATGGGAAATACTTAAAAGTCCCAAGCTCCATTGAGATATGTTATCTATTTTATCAAGGCGCATAAATTATGCCCCAAGGATAGTAAGGTTATCATACGATCCAATTATAATTTATTAAAAAATTAAAACCGGGCTTCAAACTCCAAGGTGGTAATAAGGCTAACGTTAAGTTTTCAATGTGTTGTACGGTCAACTTTAAAGCCGATATCCGAAGGTAAGGACAAATTAAGATTTTCAATAACTTGAGTCTTGTGATTAGTAAGTGCATTCCAGCTGTCTGCAATTTAGGTGTTGTAAAACCCCAAGGTTTTAATGTTCTTTGACCACCATGCCAATCCTTTGATAGCATTATCATTTTGTTCTCTTCGCCCCATTCCATTCTACCTGTTGCTCCTGGATAGTTTGGCTCTGCAAAACATTCCTCCTTATGCAACAGAGATGGAGGGGCTTTTAACCCGGTCACCCGTCCAGATTGTTTTGTTCACGGAGACGGTTCGAAACTCTCGTTCTGCTGATACTTGGGTGGTTTTAGTTCTTTAAGTTTTTTTTACACTAACAGTCTTTATACTACACACAAATAAGATCATTTTTTTTATTCAACTATCTTTTCGTATTCATGGCTTAACTTCCATTATTGTTCATGTTTACAGGTGCAAAAATCAGGAATGAAAATCAAAACTGGATGCCACTCTTCACTATTACTCGTAAGACCTTTATCACTCCTTCGCACAACTCTTGGAAGAGATGGCCCTGCCATAAGTCTTTATGGTGTTGGTTCTCTTTATTCTTGGTTTAATATGGAAATCAAACGTGGATTATTCTTATATCTTAAACTTTCATTTAAATTAAAGAGTGAGACTGTTGCAAACATTTATATTACCCTGGCATCTTTTGAAGGTTTTGAAGCTTGTATAAAATACCATGACTCGTAGGGATTTGGATAAAAAAAAATTTTGTTAATAAGAACCTTATTAATTTCTAAATGAACAAAGTAAGGTTTATTGAACTTCCATTTTACATTCTAGAAAGTTATCTTTGTATTACAGACTGTAAGCAAGATTTGATCCACCAGGGTTTGGACTATTTATCTTATTAAAGTGGAAATTCAATATTCCGGAAAAAATCTGATGCTTTATATGGCTCCTCATAAAAAATAAATTACTTACATGGGATCAGCTTAACAAACGCGACATTCAGGGTCCTAGCTACTGTCAGTTGTGCAAAAATGAGGAAGAAAATGCACAACACCTTTTCCTGGACTGCCATTTTACGAAGAATACCTTTGCTGCTGTTTCTGAACAGTTCAACTTCGGATCCTTTTTTATTGACCCCACTGGTTCCACGGTTCGATTGCGTCTGGAAATTTGGGTCAGAAATCACTCTCTGAATTTTCCAAAGTTATACTTGTCGTTCTTTATTTTATGGTCAATTTGGAAGCACAGGAATATATGTATTTTTTAAGGGAAAACTCCAGCTGTCTTTCTAGTCCTTCAATATATTGATTTTCTCTTCCATTCCTACCCTATGCCTTTAAAAAAGATAAAACACAGGATGATAGGACTGCCACCAAAACTGGAGTATCCCTGTGGTTTTTTTGATGGTGCAGCCGCAAAGAACATAGGGGGGGCAGGCTTCATTCTGTACTTGAGTAGCTCCCACAGTATACATTTCACTATGGGCTGTGGAAGAAGTACTAATACAAAATCAGAATTGATGGCTCTGTGGGCTCTTCTCTCCGTCTCAAAAGTCATGGGAATACCTCTTCTCTCTCTTTTCAGAGACTCCCTTGTCATCATATCATGGGCAACAGGAAAAGGATCCTTGAACTTACCCCATCTAAATCATTGGTGTGATGATTTGAGAGATCTACTTCTAAACTTTCCGGATTTGAATTTGAAACACATATACCGTGAACTTAACCAGATTGCAGATAGTCTCTCAAAATCTGCTCTTTCTCTGGATTCAGGCTTTGGGACTTACCAGGAATTTTGGGATGACAAGATTACTGATCATGGTAATTTTCAGTTATTTTAGTATGTGCTGGTTCTTTAAGCACTATTCTTGATGTTAATAGTGAGCTAAGTACTTCATGAGGAGACTTTCTGTCATCTTTTTATGCTCATGTTTTATGTCATTTCTGTTCATATCAGGAAATAGATAAAATCTGACATGTACATACAGGAGTGATGATAAAAGCCTGCTACAAAACAGGCTGTGTTCGCATGCCTTTGGTATGATGTCATTGTCTCGGTGATCTAAAAGGATCCCATTCAGAGCATATCTTTGGAGTCAGTCTCCGTTATGAATTGTACATGATGATCTTTGATTCTAATGAATAACAGGATCTAGTATTTTTTCTGCTGAAAAAAAAAAAAAGTAGCCGCTAGCCTCTAATCTTGTTATTTGTGCTAAGTTAAAAGGCTTCCCTAAAGACTAGGCCTTCTATAGCATTATTTTTTTTTGCAATTTGTTACCTTCATGGAAGGATATATAACAAAATATTTATGCTATTCAATATAGTTAAACTTATTTCTTAGCCTTTTTTTTAACGGGAGAGGGTTTTTTTGACCAGAGAGGGTTGTATGGGTTAAAAGTTTATTTACTATATCCAAAATCGTGGTTAAAGTCCTTACATTTCGTCTACTTCATTTTGCTGAAACAACATTCAATATATTCATATTTTTTTTATTCTTCCTAGCAAAATTTTAGGGAGGCACAACTGTAATAAGTTATTGTGGTCGTTATTAACTAAGCCATACTTGATGTTAAGTTTCTTTGTAGTATTTGGATAAGGGATTTGAGCTCAGTCAAATGAATGCAAACCCCATTATTATTATTATTATTTGTTTCTTTCTACTCTTTAATATGGTTCTTATGTTACGCTAAATTGTTTTATTTTGTTAGGTCTATGTAGATTTAGAACAGATTATTAAACTTAAACTTAAGTTAATTAGAAATGATTAAAGAAGTAATCCTTTTGCTTTATTAACAAGATGCAATTAGGGTTTTAAGTTAATGAAGTAAGAGTTAATGGTATTTAATATTTATGACAAATATTTCTATTTGACTTTTTCATTAATGGTTTTTCAGTTGAGTAAATAACTTTGTTTACAATAAATTACCCCTCTTAAAAGAAAAAAAATTTAACCCTGGATAATTAAAATCATACTATTGAAACATAAAAGGGTTTAGCCCTAAAACTGTAATCTATTTCAATTTCTGAGGGAAAAACTATCTCATAACAATATCAAACTAAATCGGACGCCTGACCTATGATTGGTGGATAATCTGGAATTGATATTATATAAATAAAAATAGTTTTAAAGAATCATGACATTAGGAACTTGTAAAAAAAGAAAACTCTTAATCTAAGATGAATGTTTGAATCATGACATTAGGAACTTGTAAAAAAAGAAAACTCTTAATCTAAGATGAATGTTTTCAGTTTTTGGAATTTCAATTAGTCTGCAATTCTTTTAATCTAAGATGAATGTTTTCAGTTTCTGGAATTTCAATTAGTATGAAAAGTATTTATTTAACATTTAAATTAGATTTGTAAATTGTATTTTAGCTAAAAACCTCTTTTCTTTTACTAAAACCATATTAAAACAATATATACTATATCTTAAATTGTGTTTTAGTTAAAAACCTATTTTCTTTTACTAAAACCAGATTATATATACTATATATGTTACATCTTTACTTTGTAATTAGAGAAAAACGCATTTATTGGGTGAATCTCATACTACTTGATCCATCTTGGGTGAAAGGGAAAATATAGGGGATAATTTCTTTTTTTTCTAATTCAATGAGTCTCTTCACAATACTAATTTTATAGACTATAATTGTGTTCTAAACAACTTTAACAATTCAGAAATAAATAATGACATAAACATATTAGAGTTGGAACCTGGAAGTGTTACAGAGAAATGTGACCAATACTCAAGGGAGACTGTTCCACCCAACCTTTCCTGGAGCAGCCAATTCACTTGCTTAGGACCCTTGAGCTTGCTCACTGCACCACTAGGATGGAGATCTCTGCTAAACAGCAGATATATGCAACTCATCTCAGCAGCAGACTTAACTCAGCAAATCACTTTATCTATCCCCTCATCAAATTTTTTGTGTGCTTGACTTTTTAGTTTGCAGCAATCACAAAGTCATTACTTCAAATACACTTCCAGTAAATCCCCACACACAGCCACACCCACAGTCGTTCATAGTAGCACACTCACAACCGTTCATAGTAACACAGGGCCTTTGTCAGCGCATAACGATACATCAAGATTAATGATGCAGCAGCAGTTTCGTAACCAATTACTTTCCCAGGTCTGTAATTTTGTACATGAACGGGAAAGAACCAGCAAGGCAGAAATCCACTCTGAGGCCATGCAGCTACCTGTGAAGAATGGGCACGGTACACCTTCAAGACACTTATATCTCATGAGAGACTGGACTCCTAATCCTAGTCCTTCTCAGAATATACTTAACTAGGTACAACTGAGAGAAAAGTGGACGTTGATAATCAGCTAGCAGTAG
>LPNX010861401.1:580-60890 GCA_001517045.1 Pseudotsuga menziesii | reverse complement strand
CTATTGGGTATTCCAGTTATTGCTAATTCATGAGTAATTGTTAATAATTCTTTGATGAGATTGAATCTTAGTTCCTAGATCATGTGCAAGAATTAATAAGGAGGTCACCAAGATGGGAGAGGGAGTGAAGGATCACCGGGAGTGCCAGAAGCTACAAAGAAATAGGCCACTAAAACAAATAGTGTTCACGTAGATGCAATCGATGTGAAAGAAGCGGAGGCATAAACAGAGTTGAGCATTTTGCAGTCCATATGAACGTAGTAGAGGTTGTTGGGTGGGATGAGTTTGATTGTTTTAAGTTAAGTGTTTTGCTAGAAGTTTGGGTGGGCTAAGTTTTGGTTTTTATTTAATTAGAAGGGCAAAGTTAGTATTGTGGTGAACTTTGGGTTGGTGAGTTTGGTTTTTATTTAATAGTATAGGTTTAATTTATTGTAGTGAAGTTTGGGTGTTTAGTTTATTTATTACTAAAGCATTGGTTGGATCAAATTCCACGTATATGATTGTGTTTTTTTGGTCATTTTAGCTTTGATTATAACACAAGTTTTTAAGAAAGACAAATCAATGATTTTATTTTTTATTGATTAAAAATGGAAAATTAACACATGGATAGTACATAAAAATGGAAGTCATTGCCACTAGAAGTCTTTGAAAAAAGTTTCAAAACACTTATTAATGAAGATTTTGGCTGAGATAAGAAACTAGGGAAATAGGAGATAATTTATCTCAACAATGTGGAAAGTCATCAATTTTATAGAAACCATTAAATTAGATTGCTAGAGTGAAGATGTTCCATCTACGATCAATGAAGTTCAACTCCCACATAATGGTATTCCTATATCTTATCAATTGTGATGTTGTTCAACTATGCAATATGTTAGGGGCACAATTACAACCTTTGATACGCTTGTCATCATTATAAGAGAAAATGGTTTGGAAGAGATTATTTTCTACAAAGTTATTAATGAGATCCATATAGGAAATGTATAGTTAACGTCTTTGGATCCTTGTGGTCACGATCCAAATATTTACATTGTTGTACCTAGAAATGATATATGGACATTCAATATGCATTATCTTTTTCCTTTACATATGGTGTCATTGATCAAGATTGTTAGCTCATGTTGTGACATCCTTCATTAACTAGAATGAAATCATCGTTATCTTCTCGTAGTTTACATCAATATCATCAAATAAAGTTCCATTGCAGTAATGAAAAACATGTATTATATTTAAGATCGATTTTAGAGCGTTGACTGCAAATGTGACTTCTGGGTTATATTTAAGATCGATTTTATAGCATTGACTCGAAGTGTAAATGGAAATATTGAAAGTGTAAATGGAAGTACGAGGAAATGGATGAGGGGAAAGCTAAAGTGAGTTGCTAGAGCGTTGACTGCAAATGTGACTTCTAAGTTATAGAGAGGACTGAATAGGCTTCTACATAGTATCTTCGTCCTGGTGGTTCAATGAATAGGCTCAGGGGTCCTAAAGCAAGTAATTTTGGTTGCTTTCGGGAGACAGTTCGGAGGAACACTCTTCTTTGAATGTTTGTCCACTTCGAAAGTTAACCAGTTCTATATTGCTACTGGTTTATTATCTTTAATTCATTTTCTGTTTATTTCTGAAGTATTTATGTATGATGAAAGTTTCCAGAATTATTTATTGTTTCCGGAATAAAGTAGGAAAGTTTATTTCCTGTAAATCATTAGTTAATCAATGCTACTACTTACACAAAGTTTTCTAGTAGAAATAGTTGGCTATCTTATAATATTATGAAGAAATAGTATCATAATATATATAGTTTTACCTAATGTTAAGTGGAGTACATATTTTAGTAAATGTTTAGCATCTTTTATTCTTCTTATAACTCATATAGATTTAACCAAGAGGTGTAACATACTTATCACCATTTTTTAACCAAACAACTAATTCCTTTTATAGTTAGGGCTCTCCATAGTCAAGAATAGCAAATCCCTAAATCAAAGTTTATGACCAGCTAAAGAAACAATAGATTTAAAATCGAAAACACTATGGCTTCCAGTCGAGGGTTCAAAACCCATAAAAGTGAAATTACATATGAATATTAAATTCTACCTTGTATAAATCTCTTACAGCTGAAAGGATTAATATTTTTATAATTACTCAGCATCATTTTATCATACAGCCGAAAGGCTTATGGTTCTAATAAAAACCCAATATCAATTTTCTTTTGGCCGAGAAGCTTATCTTTTACAAAAGAAAATTGATTTAGGGTTAACACTTCAAGATGTCGAAATGAAAAATTTAATATAACTGTAATTTCAAAATAAACATCCCTTATAAGAACTTTAGGGCATGTCAAGGGTTCGAAGCATGTAGGGCTAATTTACCAAAAAAAATTAAATAACTGAACTATACAACGAAAGTACCCTAGGCTCAAACAACAAGTAATGTCGTAACCATAATCAAGTTAAAAACCATAATCACATGAATACAATAAACAAAACAGAGGAGTGCTATTTTAAACAATATGACAGAGTAGTATCGACTGTTTTGAAGGAATTTTAAACAAATTCTTCGACATTTTTAATAAACAAAATATATTTTATACAAAACAATACTGAAAGTTATAAATGGTTGAAATAATATTTAATAAACCATACACGGAGTAGCACCGAGATAGCTTAGGAGATTTTGAACAAAATCGTAGAGACTGTAATCTTTAAAATATCACTGTAACAATTTCTTTGTTTTCCAAACCACCGCATTACAATTTCCCACACACACTCCACGGTCTATAAACGAAGGGGTTTTAAAAATATTTAACTTTGTGTAACCCCTATCGTAGCCCAAGGCTCTAAAAATAAAAGAAACATATATTTTCTGCCAAAATAGAAGAGTTTATACCATCAAACAGAAGGGGGGGTTGTGCAAAGCCTTGAATCTCCAAAAACGAATCCAAACCAAGAGAAAACCATGTTCCAACTTGTTGTTTACACCATCAAGGACCGTAGGGTTTAAGGCTGCAAGGTCTTACCAGATCCTACGACATCGGCCACCCTCGACCTGAACTCTTCCAAGCCAAGCAATGACTGTCGAAAACCCCTACCAGATAAACATGGGACAAAGGTTAAAACTTTGACTGTGTAAAATATTGTTTGCATTAAAAGAAAAAACTGAAACAACTTACCCTCATCTCGGAGTCTCAGCAAAGGAAACGGTGATGACATCTCAACAAAGGAACGAGTGGTGACATCTAGTGAAGAAACCGTGGAAACATCTCAGCGAGGGAACCTATGGATGGTCGAAGGCATTTTCATTTCCGTTGTTGGAGGGGCCGAGAGCCCTTGACTCACCTCATCAGTCAACAAAGCAAATGAAAACACAGTAGAAAACAAACCCTTTGATTTTTTCTTAGGGTTTTACCCTTTTCCCAGCTAGATGGCACTTTAGCTCTTTCACCTAGGCACATTAAACTTTCCATCTAACCTCCATGTAGATTAAAATCCATCACCCACTCTCTATAGTTTAGAACAGTTTCGAAATTATATCAAATCCATGGTATGAATAAGTTAAACTAGGTCGAGCATAGTATAAAATGACCATTTCATGTTTTGTAAATGCAAAATCATCTTTGAACCCTTGTTTACCCTTTAGCCATGTTGGTGTCACCTTGGAACTTTTACCTTGGATCTTTAGTTTGTTTAGTAGCGCAAGGAGAGGTAAACTAATCCCTTTCATTGAAAACACCTGCAATAGTACAGGGTTAAACATGCATTAGCTTATAGAAGCTAAGTAAGATCTTTAGTCTGTAATCATAGCAACAAAATAGGGTTAGTAAGAAGAGGGTTAACAATGTTAAAAACATGACGAATCTATGCAAGTTAAGCACACAAACTGTAACCTACGACAAAGCAGGAATGATATTTCAACAATTGAAATCAAGTAATTTATCATAAGTCTCAAAGGTTGTATCCTAGTAGAATGTCATATGAATTCATTTATGGAGTAACATGCTTTGTAAAATGTTGTAATTTCAGAGTCATGGCCTGGTCAAATGATAATGGTTGATTTACGAGACCATGGTATTTTCCCTTTATAAAAGGAAGACATTGCAATACGGTTGTGTATTGTATTTTAGCATTGTAAAACAATATTTTTTATTGTGTGTGAGAGATTGTGATAAAGAGAAGAAGAAGTGCAATAGGGTTGTTGAAAGTTGTATCCCTTCATTTTGTTAGATGGTATAATAATAAAGGGCTGACTTTTTTTGTGTGGATATATCCCATATTGGGTGAACCTCGTTATATCTCTGTCTTGTAATGTATTTTAATATTTGCATCTTGTTTATTGTTATTTCTTTGTGATCCTGCTTTTCTAACAATTGGTATCAAATTCAAAAGGTATATTTGGTTGGTATACTTGCAAGAAAGAAGGGTTCTTGGTTCGAGTGGGAGCAATGGCATAAGAAGGTAAGTTTAGGGTCGAGAAATTTAATGGCCAAAACTACCAGTTATGGAAGATGCAAATGGATGACTATCTTTATGAGAATGATCTATACCTACCGTTGGGTGAAAAAACAAAACAACCGACGACTATAAAGGACGAAGAGTGGGAGATTATTGACATAAAGGAACTGGGAACAATATGAATATGCTTGGCTTTGTCGATGGCTTTCAAATTTTGAAAGAAAATACAACGAAGGGTTTGATGAGCGCATTGGCTAAGCTCTATGAAAAACTCTCAACTTCCAACAAGGTATTTTTAATGAAGCAATTATTTAATATGAAGATGTCATAAGATGGATTTGTTACTTACCATTTAAATGAATTTTATACGATTACTAGTCAGCTAAGTTTTGTAAAAGTGAACTTCGATGATGAGGTTATGGATATTCTAATCATGTGCTCATTGCCAGAAAGTCAGAATGGCTTGGTCATGGCTGTAAGTAACTCTGTCCCTAGGTCAAACACTCTTAAATTTGATGATGGTGTTGGTGTTATTTTTAGTGAGGAAATGAGAAGAAAAAGCACAGGTGAGAAATCAGGTAATGCGTTGATCATGGAGATCAGGGGAACAGAAAGGGAGAGAGAAAGGAGCCTATGTAATCACAACAAGTATAGAAAGGAAAGATCCAAGTCCATATTTGGAAAGAGTGTTGGAACTGTAGTAAGAGAGGACATATGAAGAAAGACTGCAGAGCTCCAAAGAATAAAGGAGACGGGCAACAAGAGACTACTCAGGAAGAAAATGTAGTAAGTGATGGGTTACAAGATGCTTTGATTCTTGCATTAGATAATACTAATGATTACTGGGTAGTACATTCAGGGGCTTCATGTCATGCTACACCCCATAGGAAATTCTTTCATGATTATGTTTCAGGTGATTTTGGACATGTTTTATTGGGGGATGATGAACCATGTAAAATTGTTGGAATGGGTAAGGTACGGATTAAGTTAAATAATGGAAATTAATGACTGCTAAAAGATGTAAGGTGTATTCCTACTATGAAAAGAAATCTGATCTCAACTGGGAAGTTGGGAGATAGCGGTTATTTGTCTATGTTTGAAAAAATGTGGTGGAATATCACTAAAGGAGCATTGGTATTAGAAAAAGGAGATAGGATAGGTACGTTGTATTTATGTCCTTGTAATATTGATTATTCTATCTCTATAGCTTCCACAGAAACAAGTACAACATTGTGGCATCATAGGCTTGGCCACATGAGTGGCAAGGGATGCAGATTCTCCACTCAAGGAAATTGCTTCCATATCTGAAGCAGGTAAGTTTGGAATTCTGTGAGAACTGTGTTTATGGAAAAAAAAAGGAGTTAGATTTCTCAAGGTTGGGAAACAAAAAAAGAGTGAAAAGTTAGAGCTTGTGCATACAGATGTATGGGGACCAACTTAGGTACAATATATTGGTGTCTCTTGTTATTATGTTACTTTTATTGATGATGCAACTAGAAAAACTTGGGTTTATTGCATTAGACAAAAACTTGATGTGTTCGCTACTTTTAAGAAGTGGAAATATTTGGTTGAAAATGAGATAGGGAAAAGGTTGAAATGTCTCAGATCTGATAATAGAGGTGAATATTAAAACAAGGAGTTTGATAGTTACTATTCATACAATGGGATTCATAGAGAGAAGATAGTCCCAGGAACACCACAAGAAAATGGTGTGTTAGAAAGGATGAATAGGACGAACATGGAGCGTGAAAGGTGTATGAGGTTGCATGCTGAGTTGCCCTTACAATTTTGGGTTGATGTTGTAGATTATGTTGTTTATTTAATAAACAGAGGGCCTTCAAGCGCTTTGGATCGTGGAATTCCAGAGGAGGCATGGATAGGTTAAAAGGTAAACTACTCATTTGTGAGAACTTTTGGTTGTGAAGCATTTGTCCATATTGATAAATAAAATAGAACAAAGCTTGAGGCTAAATCCAAGAAAGCTACCTTTATTGGATACGGGGTTGATGATTTTGGTTATCGCTTATGGGATTATGAAAATCACAAAATGATTAGGGGTAGAGATGTAGTATTCAATGAAAAGGTTATGTACAAGGATCAGTTGCAGGAAAAGAAAGAGGAAAAGGAAAATACATATTGCACAATGCTTGATGAAATCAAAGAAAATGAAGTTCCAAAGGCATGAGAAAATTAAGAGCAGTAGTAGGTATCTCAAACTCTTGCAAATGTAAGGAGATCTACCAGGTTAAGTAGACCCCCTGAATGATTCTCTCCTTCACTGTATTATTTATTGATGGTTGATTCTGGTGAACCAAAATGATATGAAGAGGCAATGCATGTGGAAGCTAGAAAGAAGTGTGAGCAAGGCATGTATGAGGAGATGGAATCATTGGTAAGAAACCAGACTTGGGATTTGGTTGAGTTTCCTGCAAGAAAAAGAGCATTGCAGATTGAATAATTTGGATTATAGGTTGAAGGAAGACGATGGAGGCAAGAAGCGGTACAAGGCTAGACTTGTTGTAAAGGGGTTTGCACTAAATAAAGGTATATATATTGATGAAATATTGTCTCATGTTGTTAAAATGACTTCAATTAGGACCGTTTTAAGTCTAGTGGTGGTAGAAGATTTGCATCTTGAACAGTTATATGTAAAAACAACTTTTCTCCATGGGGATTTGGAGGAAGATATTTATATGCAACAACCACAAGGGTATGAGGAGAATTTGGTTTGCAGATAGAAGAAGAGCTTTTATGGCCTGGAGCAAGCTCCAAGGTAGTGGTATTTAAAATTTGATAAGTTTGTGATAGAATGGGGTTATAGTAGATGCCATTCTGACCATTGTGTTTATTTCAAGAGGCTAGATAATGGAAAATATATTATATTTTTATTGTATGTGGATTACATGCTTGTTGCAAGGTCTAACAAGCAGGATATAAATGTTCTCAAAAGGAAATTAGATAAATCATTTGTGATCAAGGATTTGGGTGTTGCAAAGAAAATCCTTGGTATGAGAATAACAAGAGACAGGAAAAATCGCAAATTGACATTGTCTCAAGATGAGTACATAAAAAAGGTGTTGGAGAAGTTTAGAATGCAGAATGCAAAACCAATTAGTACACCTTTGGCCAACCATTTCAAACTAAGTAAGGAGATGTTTCTCAAGACATAAGAAGAGATATAATACATGTCCAAAGTTCCATATTCATCAACAGTTGGAAGCTTGATATATGCCATGGTATGCACAAGACCAGATATTGCACATGCAGTGGGAGTTGTGAGTAGGTATTTGAACAATTCATGTAAAGAGCATTGGAAAGCAGTACAATGGATTATCAAGTATTTGAGAGGTAACACCTCTCATGCATTATGTTTTGGAGGTTCAGACATTTTTTTATAGAGATATGTTGATGTAGATATGGCGAGTGATAGAGACAACAAGAGGAGCACCATAGTGTATGTTTTTACTGTAGGTGGAACAACAGTAAGTTGGATTTCAAAACTGCAAAAGGTTATTGTACTTTCAACAACGGAAGCACTTCCCTTAATCATCCTATCAATGGCCATTCATTAATTAGGATTCCCTTAAATTTTGCATCTTTTCCTCCTCTCTCCTCAAACTCCAGTTATATTTCATATATATACCAATGGTTCGGTAAAACTTAGTGGAAACTAGTTGAGGTCTAACGTTTTCTATTGCCATCATATTACTAGCAGGTTATGGGAATATTTGAGCCAATTCAGCCCTCATCATTGTGCCATTTAAAAGTTTAGTGCTCATGTTAAACAATTTGCAAAACATCTTTATGATTTAGATGATGATCGGTTGGTCAATAGAGTCAATTTGGGCCAATTAATTTTTCTTATGGAAACTCTTGTAAACCTAATCAACCCCTCTCTTCATGGTCTCATATGAGGATTTATAAAATTTTAAGCTATTTTTAGGTCTTTTGCAACCATAATAACCCTAGACATGTTTTCCATATTTACTATTGGAAACCATATAATGGGATACATAGTAATTAGAAGATCCTATTCAGACATCACTCTCTTTCTTTTATTGGTATCATTCAGGTTTTGAAGTTTTGCAAAATAAAAAGGGGCATCATACTTATTTAGTACTCTTACTTTCCAGAATGAGTAATAGAGGTTCCATTAAAATTTATTGCATGCCCTTGAGTTAAATCGACACTCACTTTACTATAGTCCCTTAGATTATGCATGCATCATCATGAGTTTGTAAACATTTGATTGTTGACAAGTCGCATAGTTAGTTACATGGAAAACAAAGGAACGATAAGAGGGGGAAAATGTTTTATTTCTTGAGAGGGTTGATATTTAGATACCTTAATTGATGCCATACTACAAGTGAACAAAATTAGAGAATTGCAACAAAACAACAAAATTGTTGCTAGACATACAAATGGCCCGGATGTGAGCCTCTTTCTTTTGAGTTGTGTAGTTTTGTTATTACTTTGGAAGATTAGATTTTTTATAGTAGTGAATATGATAAGTTTGAAAATAAACAAGTTATAATCCATCAAAATATTATGTTTCAATTCATAGTCCTGTTTGTGCTTATCTTGTGTTAAGATCCTCATATGGGATGTTGATACCCAACCAAACCGTCAGGCTTCTCTTGGGGCTGCAGATTCTTATCTAGTTTTGGTTTTTTTGTTCCTCATTTCCTTCTAGAAAGCATGTTTGTTTCAGAACAATGCAATCTCTTCCCTCATTATATGTGCATCTAAATACTTTTCAAAATATTGGATGCAACCTGCATTTTTTGGAAAATTTCTAGTTGTAGAATTGAGATGCAGGTTACTCCCTAATATAATGAACATGGATTTAGTTTACATATCTATTCTTTTGGAATTAAATTTTACTATGTTACATGATTTTAGGTGAAATATTGCATCTACTACTAGTTTTCATATTTGCTTCAGCATTGCACCTTCTGATATAAAGAAAATAAATTTGATATTTTATATGTTAATCATATTTCCAGGTTTTGACTAGACATAAAGATAATGGTGAGTTTGCACTTGCCATGAGTACTAGTGCACCATCTATGCTTTATGGAGGTAATAATTCTTTATCATTATACAGGTTGAATAGAATAGAATTTTATTACAACATCCACGAGGTAAATTGTTTTATTAATTATCTGGATTCCCCCCTATAGGTAGGTTACATACTTTGGCTGAGTTGGCTTTCGGTATCTTATCTCTGGAGTGCATCATTCATGTTTCCCTTGTTTTGTATCCTCTAATTCTACTTGCCAACTGTTGTCCTCTAATTATTCCACATGATCTGTGTTTCCCTTGTTGTTGTATCCTCTAATTCTACTTACCAACTGTATGATTTTATAAGTAGAAAGTGGCCCAACTTGGATACATCATACCTTTGGTGTTACTCTTTATTTCTGCTTTAAGACTTTCAAACACAATATAAAACAAGGTGTCACTTCGAACACTTATTTGAAATTTGTATTAGACAATGCATTTTATGTAATTATGTTTTTCTTTATTGTTGTATCCTCTGAAATTGAACTTTTTAATGGAGCAGATTTTGCATGGTGTATCATTCACAGCTGATCTAGGTGAGAGCATCGAAATCACGGTACCTTTAGGATCAGGGAAATCTATAGTTGTGAAGTTATTATTACGCCTTTATGACCCAAATAGTATTTATTTATATATGGTTTGCCATGATATATGCTCCCTTAATAATGTAATTAACAAATACAATATGACTTGTTTTCCTGCGAGTTGCTCTTGGAGTTAGGTTCCATACTAAGTCAAATAAAGTTCCCCCTTGCCTTTGTTGTGACCATAGAAACTTTTTAATGAGACAATTCCTGTGTCTTAGATTAATGGTGTAAAATTGTATAATATGACCACTACAAAAATAAAAATAAATGACCCAAAATATTACCAAAATCTGCCTATAAACGACCATTGGTGGAAATTAGTGGTCATTGATCACACAACAAAAAATGTGGTCATGTTTAGTTTGGTCGTTTATTTCTTATCTTATGGTCATACATTTGGTCGTATATTTGCTCATTAATTATGACAATTAATGATCAAATTAACAACCAAATATATGACCGCAAGATAAGCTATAAATGACCAAGTTAAATATGACCACTTTTTTGTTTGTGTGATCAATGACCACTAATTTTCCACCAATGGCCACCGAATCAAAAGTGGTCATTTATAGGTGGATTTTGTACTAGTGGGGATATTCAATTCCTTCGGGTGTGTGAAGAGCCAAATTTGAATTTTTGTTGGTGAGGGAACTTTCATGAGCTTTGAATGCACGATGGGTAGTTGAGATCCCTCTGTTTTGATAGTTCCACGAGTTTTATAGGAAAATATGCACTAGGATAGCATGGGCACATAACTGATAACACGCACTGTAGCATGAGTGAATAGGGCTTTAGCGACACGACCTCTTATTTTGACTTTTCTTTGGCATTTTTGGACTCGTACTGCTTTTTGGATTGGATGAGGATGTCTTCAGTGGGATGCATGATATATGTTGATGATTCCCTACTCTAATAATAGCTAAATTGTTGCATGTGTGTGAAATTTAATCCTTAACGAGGTGAATTGTAGAAAGCGGAAGAATTACAATTAAAAGAGGAGATGCAAACAAGGGGGTGTATCTATAGGTTTATTACATTATTGTTTAAAGGTTTCCATTAATTACAAAGGGGATTATTGTTTCAAATATTGTTTCAATTGATGTCAAAGGTAAGGCAAGGCTAAATATGTCCAAGATAAATATTGCAAGATGGAGATTGTTGGAAATATTGCTTTTGGAATTTTTATGACGGTTTGGATACCATATGTTTGAAGTCATTTTAAATATATATACCTAGCTCAAATGGGGTTATAGGTTACATGGTTGGAAATATTATTCCAATACCTTTCCAATGGTATATGGAACTCCCTCTACCTCCATAGGAATGAGGAGATATGAAAGGATTTGTAAAGTCACCACAATCAGAATTGCAGGTCGACCCTACCAGGATATTAAACAATGTTATGTTGGCCCAGAAAGTTATTTAAAAAGAGTATAAGTAGAAGGAGTCTTTCCTAATTTGTTTGTTCCTCATTCACTCATGGATCTCTAAAAAATATGTGCACTTATGGAAGATGAATGTCTTATAGGGTTTGAACACGGATTTGAAGACGTTTTCTAGGATTTGAAGATATTCTTAATGATATTCTATTGAAGGTTTTTCTTAGGGTTTCTAAGGTTCTCTAAGGAAGAGAAGGTGCACCTTATTAAGAGGAATGGATTTTTCTTTTAGATTCTTCTTTGGATGAGGATAAGATAGAAGGTGATTATGCCAAACTTTGGAGTTGACTTGAAGGTGATCATGTGACACAATTAGGGCTAATTATGTTGCAAATGAAAGGAAAATTTTGAACTATATTATGGTTTATATATAGAAAGAGGTGTTGTCTATTGGAAGAGTGTAGATCGTCATATGGTCATATCACAAAAGGAAGTAGGATATTGATGTCTCCAGTAGGTCGGTGCCTACCTATTATTGAGTTGGTACTAAATTGAGGAGATTGGTGTCTCCAGTAGGTTGGTTCCTACATATTTTTGAGTTGGTGCTCATTTGAGGAGATTAGTGTCTCTAGTAGGTTGGTGCCTATAAAATTTGTAATAGTAGGTTGGTGTCTTCATGAATTTATAAAGAGTACTTTTGTGGTTTTCTCCTTAAAGGGTTTCCAAGTTATATCTTGTGTATTGTGATTTGAGATTATGTCCATTTACTATTTCATAGTTAATTATGATTAATGAATGCTTATGTAAAGGAAAAAAAATGTTATATTGATTTACACCCCCTCTCAGTATAACCATAAGTTCAACAATTAATGTACCAATCTAATAGTGAGAAAGGAATAATATGCAATTTGACAAAATTCTCACCCAAGGCATATAAAAAATGTAGACAGAAACAACACACAAATTGTTCAATATTAGATACATCTCCTTAAACATATAATTAGATAAAATAATAGTACATTTTAAACACATATCCCTACAAACTTATTATGTAAAAACTACCTTAATTGTAGAAAACCAAAACATCTTATATAAAACAATCTCTAAATATAATTTATAACCAATATATAAAACCACAAGTCTACCTTAATTTTATAGACCACACAAACAATCTCGAAATGATAAAAAAGGAAATTAAAACCAATTAAGGGATCTTCAATTTTCACATCCCCATCCATCTATTTGACTAAAAGAGGGCGTAATTACAAATTAATTTATTGGCCTATTTTTATGTCATTTTCTTTCCTTTTTTATGATTTATAGAATTTTCCATAACCACGTATCCTACAAAATCCTTATAAATAAAACTATTTTAATTCCATGATGATCATGTTTTTATCAAACTAATCAAACATAAGCTTGTGTCTTCATAGACATGATAAAATTGGAATAATACACATAAGATTAACATGCTCACAAATTTAGAAATGTTCCGTCTTCATAGACATGATAAAATTGGAATTATACAAAAGATTAACATGCTCACAAATTTAGAAATGTTTCAAAAATAATAAAACGTCTCAAACATGGCAAGCCACATTAATGATGAAAATACTAAACTAGCATTGGCTAGCCAATGAAATTAAGTTTGAATTTTGGCATTGGCTACTCAATGAAATTCAGTTTGAATTCTGGCATTAGTTACACAATTAAATTCAGTTTGAATTCTATAGTTAATATTAAAATAGACTATAGTTAATACTAAGCAACTTTTCCCAACGTGTAATGGGTTTTTTTTTTTCAGAAGAAAAAAGCCTGTCCTTGTTATTCATTTAAGAATCAAAGGGCATCTGAAATGCCATCCCAATAAGTGGGTTACAATCGCGAAGGAGGATCAAAGAAAATGTTCAACAACTACATCATAATGGAGACACAACACAACAAGCTGCAAGAGGGGACAAGTACATCTCCTACATACAGTTCCCATCAGTTAGGCTGTCACTCAAACCATATCTATCGTGAACCAAAGAGTGTAGAACTGCAGTCTAAAAGAGTCCGCTCCAAAATTAATAAAATGGGGGTGCATTAATAAAGAGGAGTACATGCTCCAGCACTGGGCTCAAAAAAGCTCAATATTGTCATGAGAGGCCAAATGGCCTTCAATAAATTCAGAGTAACTACCTGATCCCGGAGCCAAAGAAAGAGCTCTTTTAGAAAGGCAGTCTGCATGCTGATTGAATTCACGATAGATATGGCAGAAAGACAGCTCTAGAAAGCATGAGCATAGCTTTCTTGTGTCCCTACACCAGTGATGGAGTTCAGGTGGTGAAAGGGATGTTGTACTCTTAGCCCAATTAATAATGACTGAAGAGTCACCATATATTCTGAGCTTGGGTATCCCCATCATTTGGGCTGTATGCAGAAGGGCCCAGAGCCCAATCAGTTCCACTTTTGTGTTGGTACAAGGACCCGCCCCCAATGCAAAATCCAAGGAGTGTGACTCACTCAATAATAGATAATAGCGAACCCCTCCAGTACCTTTAGCAGATGCCCCATCGAAGAAACCACAGGGATAAACAAGTATAGGACCCTGACCCATGGATCTGGATTTTTTTACTTTAATGACTAATGGATAGTACATATGTGAAAAATAAGTAATCTGATGGAAAATGCTGGTGACTGTCATAATTTTCCCTTCAAATATAGAGATATTTCTTTCTTTCCAAACAACCCACATGGTCAGAAATGGGAGATAATAGTAGCCAGAGTTTTTGGAGAAACTGTCTGTCCACCTTTCCATAAATGAGCAGAGATCATCTCACTGAAAGGAAGGAGAAATATTGTACTGTTCCATAATGATTGAGATAACATTCTTCCATACATCACAATGGTTAAAGAGGTGTTGTACACAATCAACAGCCTTACAGCAGAGTGCATAGATCCCAGGCCCAATCCAGCATCTCTTCTGGAGATTATCCCACGTAAGAATCTTGTTCATCAACGCCAGCCAAATAAAACAACATATTTTCCTCAGGAGAGAACCGGTCCAAATATGTGTAAGTAATATGCTGCCAGCCCAAGGAGAAAAGGAATGGACAATACTATCATAAACCGATTTTGCAGTAACTGATCCATCCTGCTTGTTAAATGCCCAAATCAGAGAATCGGATAGTGAGTTGAGGCGTATGCCCCCATTTTCCAGGATTCTCGTGAAGGAATACCATATAATTTTCCAATCTCCTGAGACACAGAGCTCCTCAGCCGTATACCAGTACTTGTGTAATCCAGGCAGGGTATTATGTGCCTGAGACAGTGTCACAATATCCAGATCCTCCAAGTACTCCCTAAACCCGACAGGGAATGAGATTCGTTTGGAACCCCAATAATGAGATCAATGCCAATAAGAACGCTATTACCATTGCCTACCTGCCAAGCAAGGATTCTACTAAGCCATGGGAGAGTCAACAGGAAACCCTTCCAAAATATCGATGCTCCACGATAATTGAAGTTCTTACCTCTGAGCCAAGTCTCATAGTATGTGCTTTTTCAGATATTTGCAGACAATAACGTCATGCCATAGTCCATCATTTTGAAGAACCAACCAAATATTTTTTAATCTGAGAGCAATACTGAACCAATACAAATTCTTAATACCCCATCCCCCACTCTTATTCGGCCAGGAGAGGCACTTCCAATCCGACAGATGGTATCAGTGTTTGTTTCCAGAGGAGCCCCATAAAAAAGAAAAGGTAAGAGTTCTAAGCTTATTCAATACAGATATAGGAATGGGAGCGAGACCCAACCAATAGACCAGGACGTTAGACAGAACTGCTTGAACAAGAGTTAAACGACCACCCAGCGAAAGAAGTTTATGTGCCTAGTGAAAGATTTTGTTTTCGAATCGTTGAATCACCTAGTGCCAGTCATTGACTTTATACCCCAAAGGCTTGAGATCATAGCCTAGATACTTGAAACCTATAGTGATAAGATCCATCTTATAAGGCAGAGCTCGAGCAATATCCAGTTTGATATCAACATCCACATTATTATAAAGAAAACAAGATTTGTCCATACTAATGTTCATCCCCGAGACTCGACATAAAGTGCTTAAAATTACATCAAATGCCATCCATTCAGATAATGTACCAGAGCCCAGCAGAATAACATCATCAATGAAGAGGAGGTGTATAAGTGTAAGAGAAGAAGTGATCTTGATACCTTTAATGAGGCCATCATCCCTTACATCAGCAATCAATAGGCTGAGTCCTTCAATAACTAGAATGAAGAGCAATGGTGAAAGAGGGAAACCCTGTCTGATGCCTCCGGTGGCTGAAAAGAACTTCGAGGGCGTTGCATTAATAAGTACTACAAAATTTACTGAAGTTAGGCAGCCCATTATCTAGTTAACAGCCAGAATAGGAACCCCAATATGTATGAGGATGAGACGAATGAAGGACCAGTTAACATGATCAAATGCGTTCACCAAATCCAATTTGAGGATGAGAGCACAAGAGTTTTTGGTTTTCACAGTATGGAGGGTCTCCTGTACAATACCGATGGGCTCAACAATCTGGCGATTTTTCAGAAAACCATATTGTTCTTTAGATATATGAGTGTCCAAGAAAGGCTTAAGCCTCACTGCAATAACCTTTGAGATCAATTTGTATAGCAGATTGCAAAGGGAGATAGGCCTAAAATCAGCTAACGTTATGGGCTTATCCTTTTTTGGGATCAAGGCAAGGAAGCTAGAGTTTAGGGAAGGAGGTATACATCCCGTAACCCTAGCACAACCCACAGCAGACAGTAATTCCTCACCCAACATATCAAAGAAATGTAAATAAAATTCGACAGGCCAGCCATCCGGACCTAGGCTCCTGTCCTTTTTAAAAGAATGTAAGGCACTTTCAACTTCAGTCAGGGAAACAGGGTTAGTGAGACAATGGGCATCATCCTGGGAGATCATCTTGGGATAGAGTAATACAACCCTGATTTGTTCCCTCAGACAGGTCTGTTTGTCATCCCTGAAGATACCAGTGAAATGTCTATGTCCCATATCCTTAAGTGCAGCTTCATCATCGATGCCATGTCCCTCATCATCTAATAGAGACCAAATGGAGTTTTTATTCCTTCTACCAGATGCCAGAGCATGGAAATATTTGTTATTAGAGTCACCATACAGAGCCCACTTGGCACCACTTTTGAGCTGCCAAGTCAGAAGGTAGTGATCCAATATCTTCTTCCTATCAGATTTGAGTTGAGTTAAGGTCATATGTTCCTCATGTGATAGAATACCAAAGTTGGAGCTGGAAAGGAGGGAACAGATATCCCTATCGAACCTATGAGATTCAGCCTCCAAAAAAGTACTTTTATCCTTGATCCAATCCTTAACTTCCTTCTTAAGGGATCGGAGCTTATGTGTAATGAGGTCCAACTCAAAACCCTATGAAGCTGGAGACAGACTGGGCCATCGGTTGGTGACCCAAGAACTGAAGTCCGGGTCCAAAAGCCAAGATCGGTTAAATTTAAATGGATAATTACATGACCCAAAAGATTTATTCCATTCAAAACAGATAGGGTAGTGATTGGAGATGTATGTTTGGTGGATCCAAGCACGGTGAACAAAGAGTGAAGGGATCAAGGAGGAGGACACTAAGAATCTATCAAGTCTCTTGTTGATCCCTGCATCTCCAATCCGGCCATTCCTCCAAGTGGGGCCAGAGCAAGGTGGGGCAATATCAATAAGTCCCACAGAGTCAAATAGAAGCTTGAAATGTGAGGAGAGAGGGTCTAGGACAGCCCGCTTGCCCCAAATATCTGATGCATTCATGGTCAAGTTAAGGTCCCCACCCAAGATAAGATTAGGTGAATTCAGTAATCCCCTTAGAACCCTATCCCAGAAAAGTACCCGGTCACGGTAAGGGCCATAGCAGTTGATAATATCTAATGGACTATTCATACCACGAATATCATCCTTCACAAGGATACCAGCAACTGTTTCAAATGCATGGCATCTGACCTTATGAGGGTCCCAGGTAGTCAAGAGTCCACCCGAGAGGCCAGAAGCACTAGTGGCACAAAATTCCTAATTGGGAAATAGCTTAGAGAAAGCATGTAGAGCAGGGTAAGTACTACACATGGTCTCTTATAGGAGAATCATGTCCGGATGAATAGAAAGGAAAAGTGAACGGAGACTGCACATTTTGGTCTTGCCCCTCAGACCTCTGACATTAAGGGAGAGGATCAACATTAAGGAACAGTGGGGGGGTGGAGGAGATGCACTAAGTCCCCGGAGAGATAACCCTCTGGTAGCATCTTTTATGCGAACCGAGAGTGGGATATATGGAGGAGAGGCAAAGGATAGATCCCATGTCAGTCCCTTCTTTTCCTTCTTTTTCTTCCTAACAGTCACATTCTCAAATCGAATGAAATTAAGGTGGAGAGTAGACGGGGAGGAAGGAGTAGTTGCAGAGAATATGGAAAAATACTTATGGAGGGAGGGATCAGAGAAAGAAGGGGAGGATAAAGGGCTATGGGGAGAGTGGGGAAGTCCACAAGGGAAGTGAGTGGTGGCAACAGAGGATTTGTGGATGTAGTAGAAGGATAACAATGAAGAGTTTCAGGAGAGACTGCATAAGTAGTTTCATGAGGGGGAGCCAAAGGAGTAGTGTTCTCCACTGAGGCCCGGTCAGGTATAACTGAAGAAAGGACCAAAGGGATCAAGGTGGAGCAAAGAGGTGAACCAAAGACAGGTTCCAGAGAGTCAACCAAAGAGGAACCAACAGGAGAAACCTTAGGGGGAGTCACCACAGAGGCCAAAATAGGAGGCCCAACCACAACCGGGGTCTTTACCAATGCATCAATATCGAGAAGCATAGAATCGAAAACATCATCGAAAAGGGAAAGAGACTAAGAGTAAATACCTTTCTGAGAATGCTCCGGAGGAAAAGTAGTAAGACGTTCTCTAGCAAGGAGAGAGTCGTCCAGGATGGATCCAACAGAAGCTTTCTTGAGTGATGGACAGGACCGCCGAAGATGTCCAGTATCACGACAAATGTTGTAGCGAAAGGGAACATGGAGATAATCAAGTCTCTACACCAAGATACGTTCCTTGCATAAAATCTCCACCTCAGTAAGCAAACCAAGGGAGACATCCAACTCGACGAGAACTCGAGCCACTCTTTTATCGAAGGTGAGGTGAAAATCCTCATCAACAGCCACGAATCGACCTATCGTGTTAGCAATACCTTCGAGAATATTCAAATTCCAAAGTGGGAAGGGAAGATGAGGCAATAAAACTCACAGGTGGCGTTTCGTCACCCGTTCCTTAAGGGGATAAAAGTGAGGATGCCAACGACCCAGAACCAGCGACCCAGGACCAATATGCCACATCTTGCCTAGAATGAGAGAAGCATGAGCTGCATCCAGAAATACGAATACAATCCAGCCGTTGGATAGGAGACTAATAGTGGTTATATATGTCAATAACGGCTTCCAGAATTCAAAATCCCAGTCTATCCATGCCTTTTTTCCCAATCGACAATATTCAAGACGCCCGACCAGAGCACACGAGCACAGGGAGGACACCCAGTCCATGAAAATATCGTGTCCAAGGACATAGAGGAACCGTCCATCGAGGGTTTTAATATTCCTAGCATGTCGTTTACGATGAAAAGCGAGAAGAGGCCCCGAAGTCTTCCATGAGGATCAACTGCAAAGTCAACCACCAACGTGTCCATAGAGGCAGTCCACCACCACAGAAAAACCGTCAAAGAAAAGGATAACAAATGAAAACCCTAAAACTGCCCAAAAACCTCGAGTCCAGAAACGGCCCTGACCCGAAACCACAGAGAGACCCGAAAATAGTATCCCACAAACCTTCCAAGGACGTAATCCCAGTAAGGGGTAAACCCCACCAACAGAGAAATGGTTCAATGCGACAAACCACCAGATCGACAAGATACCCAGCAGAAATTGGGAGAAAGTTCCAGAACCACAGTAATCCTAGCAAATAGTTCGGGAAAGGAGAAAATCGACAGAAACCGGGGAAAAAGGACCAAACCCTAGAAACCCGGGAGAAAGCGAAGAAATATCAGAAGTCAACCCCGCTCGTGCTAACGGCTATGGAGAATCATGTGCATACATAGACGTGAAATACCCATGCAGGGTGATAGACCCAGAGTGCCCATAAACCCCGAACCACAGACAGAAAAAACCCATAAACAACGGAGCGACTAAAAATAACGAAACCCTTCCCACTTTTTTCAATTGGTTGGTACTAGTCCCCCTGGTAAGGGGAGGGACTCCAATAAGTCACCGGCTGTGAGTTAACAGAAACCAAGATAAACCCTAATACCACCTGTGCACAAAAACAACAGAGCGAGAGGAAGACAGACACCAGGGCAAAAATTAAAAAAACACGACAAAGGAAACAGGAGATGGATCCAGGCTAGCCAAGGGCGTGGGTGAGCTCAAGGACAAGGCCTCCATAACTGAGCGACCCATACTTGCAGAGAGTCCTTCGTCTCCATATGTGCTTCTCTTCTATTAGAGTGTTTTTTTTAATCATATGACGGCACTCTCAAGACGTGTAATGGGTTTATCTTTATGGCTTAACGTGTAATGGGTTTGGAAGCATATTGACTTTCTGGTTTACCAAGGAAGAAGAAAGTCTCTTGGAAAAGGAAAGGTCGATTTAGAAGTTTAGGTCTCTTTGTAGTTTTACACAAACAAATTTTGATGAAAAAAATCTTATTGTGTTTTCTTTGTAATCTTCCATATAATAATAGTGTTGATTTGATTTGGGAGGAAGGGAATTTTTTAACAAAGAACATTAATAATAGTTTTCTTTTTCAATGGATTTGTTTTTCCTATAAAGTAAAGTTTCTCTGAATATCCAAGTCCTCCCAAAATTGACCAAAACTTAAAAAAACAAAGTAATATCGTTAAATTATAACTTTTAGTAATAATAATAATAAAATATTATTTATTTTTTAAATCTAACAAATAACTTTTTTTCTCATTTTCTTACTAATGTACATTAAGTAATATACCATATTTACAAATTTAATTAAAAATCCAACATAACTAGGTTCCAAATTAACTAAACTTTACATTTTCTAAGCATTAAAAAAAACTAAATCACTTCAAAACAACTCTAAACTTATATATATATAACAGAAATTCAAATTGACATTCTAGTGCAAAATGGAGTCAAAGAAAATAATTACATTTTCGGGCTCTAAGGTCGAGTAGTCTAACTAAATGGCTAAAAATGATAATTAGTGGATAAGAATTTATATTTTATAATTGGGGGTAGAGGATTATATGGGATTCGTCTCATGTAAGCTATCATAACTACACAGTTATGATGGATTATATGGGATTCGTCTCATGTTAGAAATAAATATAGCTATGGTGGTGAAATTGGAAAGTTTATTTTTAATAGTTTGTGTAAATAAAAAAAGGCCATGTAGAAATGGTGGTAGTAGTTGCCAAAATGTTACCCCTCGGGCCCAAGTATCCCCTTCCACCTCTCAATAATCAATGGCTCACAACATTGGAATAATGCTTCTCATGCATTTAGTTTCAAGAAGTGTTATCGAGATTTTATGGATGGGTGTTTTCCATCACTTGCCAAGGTTTGATTCTTAAAGTGAGGATGTCTTTGGCATTTAAAACTAGGAACCCATTAACTCAAAATATCAAAACCCAAAATCCAGGAACAAATATATTCAAGTAGTGGGATAATGATTTGGGGGTATAAGTCCTCGAATCCAACCAAAAAAACTAATAGGTCGTTCTTTTAAGAAAGAGAAATCTCATCCAACTCAAGTCTTTTTCACATTTCATCGAGAATCATCTAGACAGAATCATCTTTGCCAAGGGTTTTTTAAATTTCATGATCTTGTCATCATGCTCTGGAGTTGTGCACATTGAACTTGAACCCTAGCTTGAACATAACCAAGACAATCACACCAAATATAGGAAAATAGGATATTTGGTGCATCTACTCTCTCTTTCCACTTGAATTTCTTAGTGGCATGAAATTTGTTGTGGGTTTCTCAGTTTTTGTTATGTTCTTGCATGCGATATTAGACTCTATGTTTACATTTGTTGTTTGAGAGTAGAAGAACAATTTAAAGACCAGATACTAATAATAACATGTTTGAAGTGGATGCATGGTCAATTCTAGGGATTAGGTTCTGCATGTACATTCTTCGTTTACATGGCTAAATTTTTGCATTGAATATATCATCGCCAACCCTTCCCTCTCAAGATTTTCATTTTTGAGTTTAGTTGTAGAGGGTTTGGAGTATACAATACCTAAAATGATAACGATTGACTAGAAGAAGACCTGAAATATCAATTTTCACATTTAGTCTTCCCTTATCATGATGCTCGAGTGATGTGTACATTGAACTTGAACCATAGTTAGAACAAAACCAAGAAGGTCACACCAAAGAGAGGAAATTCGGGATATCTAGTGCTCTACTCTCTTTGGTTGCATCAAGTTTGTTGTAGGTTTTTTAGTGTTTATTATGTTCTTCATAAGATATTGGATTCCATGTTTACAATTTTTGTGTGGGTGCACAAGAACAATTTAAAAATCAATTACTAACAATACACTATTTGAAGTGGATGCATGGTCAACTCTACGAATTAGGCTGTACATGTACACTACACATTTATTATGAATTTACATGGCTAAATTTTCCACTAAATATATCATCTCCAACCCTTCGCTCTTTAGACATGTACATAATAAACAAATGCATTGAAATAAAAGACATGTACATATGCATTATACATGAAATACACAGCGGAAGCAAAACATTCATTCAACACATTCAAGCATTCAACATGTTCGTGATAATTTAAAACAAATACAGTTGCAGAACTTAAATACACAAGAAAATACGTATCTTGAGAAGAAGCTTCCCTGCAACTTATTTATGTCGCTGCAACGTTCCACCCAACCATAGGCCAATGTGTTCATCAATATCTCAACACCACTTCCACCCCCGAGTTGGGCATGATTTCCACAAGGACCTAGGGAACAATAGACTTACACACAGCAAGACCATACACCCACAAACAAGCCAACACACAGTTTGGTTTCACAGACTGTCCATCCAAGCCAATAAACAACTGGGTTTCACATTCTACTAAGGAAACAAGCCAATAACATATGGGTTCCTTGGACTTACTCATCCAAGCCAAAAATCACATCCAAACACAGTCGAACCATATAATAGATGGATTCCTTGGACTTACTCAGCCAAGCCAACACAAGGATGCACTTCACAGCCAAATACAAGTTCTGGGTCTGTAGAAAAATGTTTGGCAACCACAAACGGAATGACGGATGAGGAAAACACCATGGGTGAGCAATACGATTTCAGGAAAAATCCTTGGGGTTCACAGGGGAAAAACAACCTCCCCGAACACCCAGAACGTGGATCTATCTCCCCATCCACTGAGCATAACCAAAAACGGGTTCCCATCTTGGAGAACAATGAGGAAAAAGCAGAGAATCATGAGGGAAACACACAACAATCTCCAACTGCGTGAGGAAAGGAAAAACTACCTCTTAAAACCCCCAAATCGTGAATCCCTGCTGCACAGTCACTCAACAATACAAAAACGGGTTTTCCCAGCCATGTAAATGAGGAAACATCAACAAAACGTGAAAGAGAAATCCCAACCACTAAGCATTACAAAAATGACTTCCCAGCCATGGAGAAAATGAAGAAAAATGCTGAAAACGTGAAGGGAAAACACACAGGAGCTCCACTTGTGTGAGAGAGAAAAACGTATGGGTGAATAATGGCTTGGGCCTTGATTTCCAGGTATTTACTTGTCCTATAAGTCAAAATATGGTTTCCCAAAAATGGGTGGATTCCCCAATACGAATTTGACTGCCATACTCTTCCCATCCCAAGGCATTAACTTCTTCAACCAATTTCTAGAAGATAGAACCCCCAGTAGAAAAAAAAGGGTACATCAAGAAAAGAAAAAAACCTAATAGAACCCCCAATTATCTCATGCATTCTCTTTAAGAACCACCCTAGGAACACAGTTCAAACAAACAAACAATATTATATTTTATTTCAGACATCCACTTGCATACCCATGAAACTAGTTGTGTTTGCTAACTTAATTAATCATTCATTGAGTCATGCACAAGTATTTTTTATTTATAAATAATTCATTTCACTTGTTTTTATGAAAAAAACTTTTTCTTCAATAAGAAGAACAATCACACAAATTGTATGCATTATTATACTATAGTATTGTTGTGTGTCCACTGAACCAAAAAAAGTATAGCGAACCTTATTCTTCAAAATGATCTAATTTATACTTCTTAAAATGTATGATATGAAACATGCACACACAACCAAGCATCCAAGTGTCCAAGTATTAGTTATTTCATGTATCATTTTTTTGTCACCTGGTAGCCAAAATGTAACTAGCATAAATATGCATGCTATAAACTAAAATAGATCATGATGATATATGCATTATATAGTACCAAAATACCTATTTTCAACACATCATATTAGTGAACTTCAAAAATACATGATGATTGGCATATAACATAACATACACATAAACGTTATAGCTAAATGGGTTTCCATCTACCTTAGATACATAGGTTNTATATATATATATATATATATATATATATATATATAGTTGAATGTTATTTGTAGATATACCTATCATGGGCATTTGGTTTCCACGATATTTGTTGCTCCATGCTTGTATTTTCCACTAATTTTTAATTTTGGACAACGTATGTGCCTAAAATTGAGATATTCTCTATTATGATTATGGTTAAATGGTGATTTTGCTATCCAAGTACCTGCCCCATTTTTTAGAGTTTGGGTTGAAGCCTTGAAGGATTGTTGTTAAATCTCATATGCACCTTCATTAGCATTGTCCCCTCTTAAATATTGGATGCTCAACTCTACACCTCAATGATGTATTAATCCTTCTAAGGGTACTTTCAGTTCTCTTCCATTTCGAGCATTCACGTAAATTAACTAACCAAAAGATATATCTAAATTACCAATAGGTTATGTAATGCAAATAACCTCGATCGTCTGATTTTCAAAGTCACACAGCTCTGATACCAACTTATGCAAACATGGTTTCGTCTCGACCTAGTGGTCGGTTGGCTTAGAGATCAAGAACCCAACAATAACAAAATAGACACCCACACAAGAACAACACAGGTAAATGCCAATAATTATGGATTCTATTACTTAGAAGTGAACAATTACATAGATAGATACACTCAAAGTCAATGCTCTATTACTCAATCAAAGTGACTGTAACATATAGATACCATATTGAAACTTAACATACATGACTCAAGGGGAGTAGAAATAACAACAACCGCCCCTACTCTATCTGGAATTCCCCTATTTATAGCCTTCATGGTTTGGTCAAATATTCTTCCAGAAGCCCCTCAAAAGTTCCAGGCACTTTGCATCTTCCTCAAGTAATACCTACAACTACTTCAGTTCCTCATTCCATCTATATTGCTTCAATTGCCATGATAGATGCTCATTTATTTATGCAACTACCCCCTACTATGGCATTGTTACTGTAAAAACCGATGGTGACCAATCCATCGACCTTTAATCGCCTACTTTGTCGAATCCAAACTTTTTTTGTATCTCACTATTCCCCCTTATTAGCCTATCCTCGGATCATTTTTCTTTGATGTTTATTTGTTGGCTCACTTGTTTTGAATTACCTTTGCCTCGACGGATTTCTCTTTCTGCCAGCCATCTAACTTCCTTGTCATCAACTACACTTGTCAAGGTTTAGGATGCCCCTGCATTATCCTCCCTAGGTTGAATGAAACCTGACTACTCCATTAGTTGATTTAAATTTTATTCTGAAGTAAACATTTCTTCCTCAATTTCCTTTCCTTCCCATTGAACTAGATATTATTTCCTCTTAGTGCTTCGTGTCCGATTGAGGACAAGTTCCTCTATGCAATTTGTTCTTCTTTTCGACTCGGCATCTGCTCTTTCTAGTCAATATTTAGTTCTTCTCTGCTGGTTGATCCTTCTTCATACTTGTACAAGTTCGCAACATTGAATGTCGACGAAATGTTCAACTCTCCTGGTAGCTCCAAAACATAATCATTATCAGATATTTTCTTAAGAATTCTGTAAGGACCAGTTTTCTTTAGCTTTAACTCATTATACGTTCCTCTTGGGAACCTTTCCTTCTTAAGGAGAGCATAAACTAAATCACCTTCTGCAAATAATTGTAGTCGCCTCTATCGGTCTGCTCGCAGCTTATACTCTGCATTGCTCCTTTCTAGACATTTCTTTACCTACTCATGCATGTCCTTCATGTGCTCTTCAAATGATTCAGCGTTCGCACTTTTCTGCATTTCTGTCAACAACTCCGCCAAGTCTACGACTCCATGGGGTCTTGTCCCTTGTATAGCTTGGAATGGGCGCATCCCCCTCGACCAATTCATTAAACACTTGTATGCAAACTCTTCTTGTTCCAACACGTTTTCCCACTTCTTAGGTCGGTTATATGTCAAACATCTTAACAAATTTCCCAGACTTTTGTTTACGACCTATGTCTGTCCGTCGGTCTATGGATGATATGCAGAACTGAACTGCAACTTGGCTTCTAACGTTTTCCACAAGGTCCTCCAAAAATGATCCATGAATTTAGTATCTCGGTCTAAAGTAGTACTCTTTGGTAATCCATGCAATGTTACGACTTCTTTGAAGAATAAAATAGTGATATTCATGGCATCACTCGCCTTCTATCCTAGAATGAAGTGTGACATCTTCGAAAATATGTCGACTACCATGAATATGGAGTCATTGTCATGCTGCATTTTTTTCAATCCTAATACAAAATCCATACTAAGGTGCTCCCATGGAACCATCGGCACTACCAACGGCGTATATAATCCTACATTTCAACTTCCTCCCTTAGCATGTTGACATACTTTTCACTGTCGAACCGATTTTTTCACATTTGTCGACAATCTTCGACAATAATATCCTTCCTCGACCAATGTTCTAGTCTTGTCAACACCAAAATGTGTGGCTAGTCCTCCATTATGCAATTCTCTGATCAATTTCTCCCTCATTGATCCATGGGGAATGCATAAATGATTCCCCTTGAACAACTATCCCTCCTAAACAAGGTAGTCCAAATTTTGGTTCTTATCGACACTACATGGCTATGTTGACGCTTTCCATGCATCTTTAAAGTGTTCAATGATTTCATATTCAGTATTTACCAATTCTAATCCCTGTGTTTGAATAGTTGTCCTGTTCAACAATGTTATCCTTTGAATTAACACGTCAACAACCTTGTTCGACTTTCTTGACTTGTGATTTATCACAAAAGTATGACTCTATAGGAATTCTACCCATTTCATATGTCTTTGACTCAATCTAGTTTGAGTATTCAAATACCTTGAGCATGATGGTCGGTATATAACACAAACTCTTTTGGTATCAAATAATGCCTTTATTTTTTAACGTTTGAACAATGGCATAAAACTCCTGGTCATAGACCAAATATTTTTTCTTGGCTTCACCTAACTTTTCACTGAAGAATGTGATTGGTCAACCTTCCCGGCTCAACACTTCTCTAACTTCCACTCCACTCACATCACAGTCGACCTAAAATACCTTCCCAAAGTTGGGGAGACCTAATACTAGTCTCTCCGTCAGCTTCTACTTCAGTGTCTTAAAAGCTCGTTGGGTGGCTTTCATCCACTTGAACTGACCCTTCCTCATGCACGTTGTCAATGGTGCACATATCTGACTGAAATATTTGATGAACTTCTTGTAGAAACTAGAATGTCCATGAAAACTTCTAACTTCTGTTACATTAGTCCGCTCCGACCATTCCAGTATAATCTTGACCTTATCTGGGTCCATCGACAACCCTTGTCGAGAGATCGCAAATCCCATATAGGTTAACTCTTCCTTCATGAAAGAACACTTTTTAAAATTTACTAACAGCTTTTCCTCCTATAGTCACTGCAATACTTGTCAAAGGTGTACTAGATGTTCTCCCTTGGTCCAGCTAAAAATAAATATATCGTCAAAATAGAATACGACTAATTTTCCCAAGTATGCCTTTAGTACGTTGTTCATTGGAATCATGAGCGTGATGGGTGCATTTTTCAACCCAAATGGCATAACCAACCATTCATGCATCCCTTCCTTCATCTTGAAGGTTGTCTTCCATTCATCACCTTCTTTGATCTTGATCCAATGATAGCCACTCTTCAAGTCAATCTTGGTGAAGTATCTAGCTCCACTCAAACAGTCGATCAGGTCATCCATAATTGGTAATGGAAACATGTATTTAATAGTGATCTTGTTGATGGCCCTTGAATCAATGCACATCCTCCACTCTCCTCCTTTATTTGGTGTAAGCACAGTTGATACTACACATGGACTCAAAATTTCACTAATCAATCCTTTGTTCAACAGTTCTAGAACTTGTCGATTCATCTCATCATTTTTCGTTGGTGTCATTCTATGCGGTGCCTTATTTGGAAGACATGACCCTAGGATCAAGTCGATTTGATGTGATATACTCCTTGTCAATGGAAATCTCGTGAGTAGGTCATCGAACCATATATCTCTGAATTCCTTCAATACTTCTATGAATTTCGTTAGTACATCTTATATCAACTGCTTCACACTAAGACCCTTTGGAATGATGGTGAAGCAACACCCTTGCTTATTTTATTCCTTCAATAATTCTTTGGCCGAGCACATTATTACTCTTTTCTCCCACTAATTTTTTTGGATTCTCTGATCACTCTCATCTTCCTGTAGTGGAACCAACTTTTGTCAAGCACCATCCCTCCATATATTAATTGTACTAACATGACTATTGTAGATCATATTTCGGTAACACTACCACAACCATCCTAACAATAGGTGGAAAGCATCCATTGGGATCACATGACACAACACATTGTCTTCTAGTAGTCGACCAATCTTGAAATTAATCAGATATTGTCATGTTAACATCACATGGTGCCCTTTCTACAACCATGACACCCTATATGGTTTTGGGTGTGGTCGACACTTTAGATCCAATTTCTCAATGAATTCTGTCGATACCAAATTCTTCGTACTTCCTTCATCGACGATTGTCAAACAACATTTGTCGACGATCTTCACCCCCGTCCAAAAAATAGATTTTCATTGTGTTGGATCCTTCTCTTCTCGGGTGAACTAGATCAATTTCCGTCGAGTAGTGATATTACAACATCCTTCCTAATTTTCTTCATGTTCACTACTTCCAACCATCAAAATCATCTTTGCCATGAATTTATTACCATTTTTGGCCTTGTCTCAGGTAGTTTCTCAATGCATAAGTTCGTCGGGCATTCGTATTCCTTATGTCCTACTTCAAGACACTTGTAACAGACTACATCTTGTCTATTTGTCCCTCTTTCGTCAGTAGTCTTCCTTCATTTGTATGCACCTTTTCCTTGAGCCTCTTTGTTCTCCCACCTATAATCTGGCGTGCGTTCCCCAGTCAAAGTCTCCTACTTTCATCGATTCTCCTCGACAAATTCCCTCTTTGTCCCATTGCTCTGTCCCTTGGTGGGAAAAATCCTTCCTCCCTTGGAAGTCATTTTCCCTATGGTTGCGACGGGTTTTCTCATCAACTTTTCTTTGGCCTTTAGGGATAGCAAGTACGCTTCCCTGAATATCGTGAACCATGATAGGCTCAACTCATCCTAAATATATTTTAACCCATTCAAATATCTCACTATTGATTCCTCTCCTTTGTCGGTGTGCCCTAATCGAATCAAAAACCTATAAAACTTTTATGTGAACTCCTTCACATACATCTCCTTTTGTTGCAGGTTCTACAGTTTCCTATACAAGGAAATCATATAATCGGTATGCAAGAATTTATCTTTTAACTTGGAAACCATCATGTCCCAAGCCCTTATCTTTTCTTTCCCATTATTTACTCTACCGTCTTGCACATTGTCACACCACAGCGAGGTGTGACCCTTCAACTTCAGACAAGTGACTCGAACTTTCGCTCTTTTAGGGTCTTCGATCTACTCAATGTCAAAATATTTCTCCATCTCTCTAATCCATTCTGTCAATTATTTTGGTTTCAGATTCCCTAAGAAGGAATGAATGCCCATCTTATCCTTACCCCTCATGTCAAATAAGGATTTTAAGAAACAATCCTCCAACTCATATATCTCCTCTTTTTCTTCTCGAGCCTCTCTATCTTCGAATTCCTCATCATTGTGGTTGAGAGTTTCGACTGCATGTCCTCGTCGTTGGGACTCCTTCACGGCTGATAACTCATTCTTCATATCCCTCATCATCTAGATACATTCTTCAAATGTTTCATGGTCGATAGTGACCATTGCGCCTCTGCGTTGTCTTCTACCACGGTAATTAAGACCTATCTGAGCCATTTTTTTACTTAGATGACCAAATCACCACTTTATCAACTCTACCCAACCGCAACTAGACTCCCTTTCACCTTTGCGCAAGATAAAAACCTCACTCTGATACCAACTAATGCAAACATCCTTGATCATTTTCTTTTCAGAGTCATGCATCTGATCTCTAATACCAACTAATGCAAACAACCCCGACCGTCTGCTTTTCAAAGTCACGTAACTTTGATACCAACTTATGCAAATATGGTTTTGTGTCAACCTAGTGGTCAGTCGGTATATAGATCAAGCACCCAACAAGAACAAAACAGACACCCACACAAAAAATACACAGGTAAATGCCAGGAATTATGGCTTCTATTTCTTATAAGTGAATAATTACATAGATAGATGCATTCATATTCAATGCTTTGTTACTCGGTCGAAGCGACTGTTACATATAAATACTAGTATATTCATACTTAACATGCAATACTCAAGGGGAGTAGAAATAGCGACAACCACCCTTACTGTATCTAGAATTCCCCTATTTATACC
This sequence comes from Pseudotsuga menziesii, assembly GCA_001517045.1. Lineage (NCBI taxonomy): Eukaryota > Viridiplantae > Streptophyta > Pinopsida > Pinales > Pinaceae > Pseudotsuga > Pseudotsuga menziesii. The sequence goes on along the minus strand of LPNX010861401.1, from coordinate 30,415 downwards.
CTTCCTGGTTAGGTTGAATCTTCTTCCAAAAGCCCCTCGAAAGTTCCAGGAAGCTTGCACCTTCCTTAGGTGTTACCTGCAACTTCTTCAGATCCTCGCATCATCTAACTTGCTTCAACTACTACCATAGTTGCTCATTATTTCTGCAAATACACCCTGTTGCAACATTGTTACTGTAAAACTCATCGGTTACCAATCCGTCAACCGCTAATCGACTACTCTATTGACTCTAACTTTTTTTATCTCGTTTTTCCCGCTTGTCAACCTATCCTCTGATCATTTTTCTCCAATGCTTATTTGTCAGTTCATTGCTTCTGACTTACCTTTGCCTCAATGTATTTCTCTTTCCGTCGTCCATCTGACTTCCTTGTCCTTGACTATACTTGTCAAGGTTTCAGATGCCCCTCAATCATTATTTCTAATTCCTTTATTAATTTTTTGTGAACCTAATTGAAGTATAATTATTTTGCAACTCTATATAATTTTCTTGTAGTTGTTGATGTTGACATATCTCTGAATCTTGATCTTCTAGCTTCTTCTGGGCTTGCGCCAATTCACTATATTTGTCCTTGATGAGCTTGTTTAAGTGCTTTATGTTTTCTTTGAAGTTGTTATCGTTTCTATTCGGTGACTTTTTGTCATTCTTTGACTTTTTGATCTGGTCTTCTAGGTTTTGATTATGACTTTCCAACTGTGATATTTTCTCATTCCTATCTGATAACATTTTTATGAAACCTTCATTATTTATTTCCAATATTTGATTTTGGATTTCTAAAGTATGATTCATTTTATAGTAATTTCCAACGTAATTAAATAAAGTTTGTTTTTATAGGAATTTCCAACGTAAATAAGACAATTGCTCAATAATGGAATAATAGTAAAATATAATTTTATAAGATAAGTGATGATATTACATTTACAATGATGAGTCTTATATAAACTTATGTTGCCCTTATAAAGAGGCATGTCTCTTGATTTAATTAATTAATTAATAATATTAATATTAATGATATTATTATTTTATATTTATATTTTTTTATATAACATTAATGATATGAACAATATTTATCTTTACAAAATAAGTATGCATAAACTTAACCTTTTACTTTCAAAATTGCAAATTTACTTTCTGTCACTTTTATTTTTAGTATAAAGATATATTAATATAAATAATTATAATAACAATAAAACTCAAAACCCTATCTTAATGTAAAATAATTAATATATCATATATCAACTTTACCATATAGAAAATTAGTAATTATATATCTCATCTTCCCATTTTAATAACGATATCCATACTTTTGATTTTACATAATTTCTCCAATAAATTTGACACGTTTTCATCTAGTTTATCCCTTATACAAAATGAAATTTGCTTTTATTCTTCATAAGATTTAAAAACCAACAAAAATATCTACACGTTGTATTTATCTCAATGCATACAATTTATCATTAATCCTAAACATAATATTATTTTTGTTGTTGTGACCCTAAACTATTCTCATTACTTATCTCCTTATGCAATCCTAAAAATGTTTAACCCGTAATTTCTTTCCCATCATCATAACTAGAAAGTCCATGAATATGGCATAGCAATTATGAGAAAATAATATGTATAAACATAATCACCATGCAACAATCAACTATAATGTTAGTAGGAGGAAGTAATAGTCCTTATAAATTCTATACAAAATGTCTTCACAAGTTAAACTACCAATTAAAATTTCTAACATATTCAAAAATTTAGGGTTATGATACTCAACTTAATTTTTTTTTAATTGAAAATACCTAGAAATGGAAGCAATTCCCAACTGGATAATATTAACAAAATCTCCATGTAAAAATTACAAGCTAGATCAATAATATAGTATATGTACATGCATGTTTTACATAGAATTAATGTGGAATTAATATTTTATATAAGTTTGTTATTTGATATCAAATAAAAGTAATATTATTTTTTTTATTTTTTACAAATTTATTTTGGATACAAAAGAGAGGATCATAAAAAAACTGGTTTAGATTTGAGAAATAAGTTCTTTATTTTCTTTAAATATATTCAATTTTTTTTTCAAGGTCTTACTATTTTCTTAAAGATTTCATAGTATGAATTTCTTGAAATTTATTATATTTCGAAAGTTTATTATCTTTACTATTTTTTTAAAGATTTTGGTTAGCATAGACATGGATATGGATCTCATACCAAAACCAAATGTGAAAGTACAATTTTCTTTGGGTAAATATTTGAATTTTATTATGCTTTATACTACCAGTATTTCTCAAATAATGGAATCACTAATTAAATATGAATTTGAACATAAAAATAAAATGGAAACACCATCAAATGATACAAATAATGCAGATCGTTATACTTTCACAACATCACATTAAATAGATATTCAATAACATATACTAGTTAGGCTTATCATTCGGCACATCTTCGCATTCCTATTTCCATTCACGGGGACTTCACTCAGTGAAATTCTCACATAGCACGTGCAATCATGGGATATTAAAGAATACCCTTAATTTTGGTAGATATTGAACCAAACTCTTTTTGTTGAAACCCCCTCCCAATACCTAAAACCTCCCTCCGACCTTTTTTTATACCCCAATCCTTATAAACCACCCTACCGCCCCCCCCACCTTAAACCCCTCATCCCCCTAATACATGCAATATATTGGTTCGATTTTTGCCAATTTTAAAATCCACAATATGAACTAACATGCTATGATATTGGTCAACAAGTGAAGCCCCGTGTTTCCATTTAAGATAATAGCCTTACCTTGAATAAATAATATATGAAGGGTTTCATAATGGAAAGTAATTACTCTTTCATGTTACTTCTCATTATTTACATAATTACAAAATAGTTTACTATTCACATATTTTTTCCACATAATCATTATTTCTGAGAGCTATTATTATTTTTCTTTTACATATTATCATTAATTCCACGAACTATTCTTTTATTTATTTCATGGGAAAATTGATACGTGACACTTCTTATATTTGATGATTAGATGGAATTGTTGTAAAAATCACATCCAGTTGTAGTGTCAAGTTTGGTGTAGCTAGCTTTGGGCCTACAAATACTATAGCGGTTGGCGATCAATGCGAATGATGATCTCCATGCCCATTGTATATACTTTCAACAACTATTTTTTTAGTTATTTCACAGGAAAAATTGTTATGTGACACTTCTTGTATTTAATGATGGAATTGTTGTAAAAAGCCCATCCACTTGTAGTGCCAGGTTTGTTGTAGCTTACTCTAGGCCTACAAATACGACAGTAGTTGGTGATCAAGGTGAGTGATGGCCTTCATGCCCATTAAATAATGCTTGCATTTCTTAATAGCTTGAACTGACTTACCTCATTGCGTCAAAATTGTTCCCATATCATACCCACTTACATTCGTGTGCACTTCAAAAGGATTTTGCAAGTTAAGCGATGTGAACTAGTACATGACTAACATTTTTTTTTAACTCGTCAAATATTTATGTTGATTCTTCCCTCACTATAAACTCTTACCACTCATTGTTGTGGCATGGAGCGATGCTATAAAGAAAGCGATAAAATTCTGTACTTATTGTATTGCCCCAACAAAGCTCATAAATTCCATGGCATTAGTAGAATTAGCTATTTTATAATGGCCTCCATCTTTGGAAGATCTATCTGAAGTTCCCCTCCAACAATCACATACCCCAAATACACTAGTTACCACTGAGAAAACTCGTATTTCTTGAGATTAGATAGCAATTGGTGCTTTTCAGAGAATTTAACTCCTCCATGAAATGTGAAATGTGCTCATAGATTGAGATATAAACCAATATATCATCCAAATACACTATAACAAATGAATCTAAGTATGGGTGTAAAATACCATTCATCAATCTCATAAATGTAGCTAGTGTATTACATAAACCAAAAGGCATGACCAACCATTTATACAAAATGTTCCTTGTCTTAAAGGAGGTATTCCAAATGTCTTCTTCTTAGATGTACCTGGTGGTATCACGATATAAGGTCCAACTTGATCTTGGCATGCTACAACTAGTATAATAAATCATTAATTGTAGGGAGAGGGTATCGATTCTCTAGTGTAATCTTGTTCAAAGTTCTGTAGTCGATACACATCTACCAAGTCCCATCCTTTTTGAGAATGATGATAATAGGTGACCCACAAGGTGAGATTCTTAATCGAATAACTCCTTGCTCTAACAACTACTACAACTACTTCATCACTTCATCTACTTCCAGAACAGACTATGTATATAACCCAATATTTGGTAATGGGGAGTCAAGCAACAATTGTATTGCAATCTCTACTACCCTCTTATGTGGCACCCCTTTAGGATCCTAGAACACTCATATGTGTGCATCTATAAAATACTCCAACTTATGTCTTATCTCTCTATTATATCCCTCTAGGGATACCTTTGCTCTTATCAAATCATCACTTGACTCATCCTCTCATAAGAAAAGAAAAATGTATTTTTGAGTTGAGCTAATAAACGTTTTTTTGTTGTCTTGGTTCACACTTACCAGTGAGATCTTTAATTTACTTTTATGTGCATTGATGATGAAAGATTTCCCATCCTTTCTTAGGTGGTATTGGTTCTCTCCTTGTGAAGATTGCATCCCTCATATATATATATATAAGGGATTCTAAACACTACACCACACACATCAAGGGGTACTACATCTAACTCCACTTCATCAATAAAAAATAAACATACCAAAAAATTGATTTTACATTGTTTTGTGACCTTGATCAATGCATCCTTTTTTACCTATATATATATATATATATATGAGGGATTCTAAACACTACACCACACACATCAAGGGGTACTACATCTAACTCCACTTCATCAATAAAAAATAAACATACCAAAAAATTGATTTTACATTGTTTTGTGACCTTGATTAGTGCATCCTTTTTTACCCATCCCATTGGTTAAGGACTAGAATGATCATGAACCTCCAACCCAATATTTTTGACAATATTTATTACTATGGTATTGGCCTATGAACCATAATCAAATAAAGCAATAGCATCTACCTTGGTATTCTTCACCTATATCTTTATATGGAAGGGGATTTTCATCTCCGTCTCTTCCTTATTATGATGGCCACTTAGATTCGCCTCCTTTTGCATTGAAGTTCAAACAAAATTCGCATCCATATATGAGCTTATCTATGCTTTCTTGCTTGAATCCATGGCTAGAAATTTCTTCTTATTTCCTTCCTTTTGGTGGTTCTTAGGGTTCAACACTAGATGTAGTTTCCAACTCTAGATGTAGTTTAGAACACTTTTCTTTAGTCTAATTATCAATATTACAATGGTTACAAAGGTTACTTGGATCCTTGCATTGATGTGTATTATATGGTGTATTCATGTTTCCCTTTCTACTTCTTCCTCTCCTATAAAGTGCCTTGGTTCTCTTGTTGTTTAAAACTGCTTGGTCATCCTTTCTTGTGGCCTATGTTTTCTAGGTATTGTGCTTTCACACATCAATCAACAATTGTATTAGGCTTGAATAACATAAATTTCTTGTGTAAATAAGTGTGTATAACTCCCAAATACTTGAGGAGTGCATATCAATTCTTGGATGAGATGGTCTTTTTCCTAATAGCATACATTTCCCTTGCCTTTGCATGAAGTAATGCCAATAGATTTGTTGGTCCTCTACATACTCTATAAGGTAAAATTGGGACTTAATGAGGGTTTTAAAATCCTCACACTTAGTTTATGGAAAATCACCCTCTAGCCTAAGTGTCTCTTGTTAAATGTACAGCATTAGGAGTCATTCTCCAAGCCAATCTTATGCAACCAAGATTGGGCCTCATGTGTTGAGGTAGAGAGACTGAGTTGGAAACAGTAACTTGGAGTAGATTCATTAAGGTGAACCTTGTTGTTTGTATAGCATCAAGAGTCATTCTTCGAACTTGTGGTTTGTATCAAGTCCTATCTATATCATCATATGGTTGAGGTGGTGATGCTACTAACTGTAAATTCTTGTGGTTTGTATCAAGACTATAGAATTGTGCTTTGTATCAAGTCGATACTTGTGGTTTGTATCAAGTCGAGACTTGTGGTTTGTATCAAGTCAAGTATTCTCATAGAAGGTACCCTATGAGATGGACCTCCGGTTATGGAGATGGTCTTGTGTTTTGTATCAAGACTAAGTCATGTGGTTTGCATCAAGACTAATGGACTCGTGGTTTGTATCAAGTCAAGACTTGTGCTTTGCATCAATTCCTACCTAGTCCTCACATGTTGAGGTGGTTATACTATTTGATATATTGTTTGTAATGGTCACTGAGTGCTATAAGTCACCTTTAGGGATCAGCTACCCCTAGAGTGAATTACTTTATCATATGACTATATGGCCCGAGGTAATATATATGATCACCAATATGGAATAATTATTTTGAGTATGATATGATAAGCTGAATAAATAATTAATACACATATGGACCATGCAGTAATTAAATTATTGATAGTGAGATAAAGCATAGATAAAGAGAAAGAATTTGAATTGTATGTGTATGCCTCCAAGTGAACTTGAATTGATGAGACTTATGTTGAATCCTCAGTTTTAATAATCATGCGTCAATTAATTAACAAGGGCCATGCACAAGTTAATAATAGAAATTGAGCATGGATGACACTAATTGTGAAGAAACATGACATTCAGTTAGAGTCCTAACTTTATGGTTATGCATTCAATTGGAGTTACTGTGTCGAGACTTGTGGTTTGTATCAAGTCAAGTATTCTCATAGAAGGTACCCTATGAGATGGACCTCTAGTTATGGAGATGGTATTGTGGTTTGTATCAAGACTAAGTCTTGTGGTTTGCATCAAGACTAATGGACTTATGGTTTGTATCAAGTCAAGACTTGTGCTTTGCATCAATTCCTACCTAGTCCTCACATGTTGAGGTGGTTATACTATTTGATATATTGCTAGTAATGGTCACTGAGTGCTATAAGTCACCTTTAGGGATTAGCTACCCCTAGAGTGAATTACTTTATCATATGACTATATGGCCCAAGGTAATATATATGATCATTAGTATGGAATAATTATTTTGAGTATGATATGATAAGATGAATAAATAATTAATACACATATGGACCATGTAGTAATTAAATTATTGATAGTGAGATAAAGCATAGAGAAAGATAAAGAATTTGAATTGTCTGTGTATGCCTCCAAGTGAACTTGAATTGATGAGACTTATGTTGAATCCTTAGTTGTAATAATCATGCATCAATTAATTAACAAGGTCCATGCACAAGTTAATAATAGAAATTGAGCATGGATGACACTAATTGTGAAGAATCATGACATTCAATTGGAGTCCTAACTTTATTGTTATGCATTCAGTTGGATTTCAGTTGAGTTCAACTCAGTACAATTCAACTCACATTCAGTTCAAATAGCTCACGTTCAGTTCAAGTTAGTTAGCATCTAGTTAAAAGCTAATTGAGGAAAGGAGGGCACATATCTTGTGCATGATGGAGAATCTTAAATGCTAGCTTGGCACTAATATTAGTAAGGGCGCTAATGATTGCATGCAGTGAGTTCCAGTTAGTGCTCATACTTATGTATGCGTTACTGAATGTATGAAGTGAATCTGGAGCTTCCATTGATTGTTCTACTTGGCATATTTGAATTGTTTAGAGTGCATTGGTGTTGTATCCATGGCATGGAAATTGTATTAACTTGTTATTAAAGTGCTAAGCACTTAGCAAGTTAGTTATACAGTTTTATGAGTGAATCTTTTCTCTACTGCTTAGGTGACATCTCTTATCGGGAAATATGCTTATGTGTTGTAAACTATTCTCTGCAAATCTATCTATCATACTTAAGAATTGTTGGGTTTTTATATCCTCTGCGTTTGGAGGATTTTTCCAGGGTAAATCTTGTCTCTCTTGGTTGGATGATTTATGTGGGTGGTGTATTTGTGATATTATATGTGGATGATATATTTATGTGGTTGATATATTTATGAGATTTATATGTGGCTGATTTATGAAAGTTATATGTGTTGAAATTGATTGATAAAAGTTTTAAAGTTAAAGTTTTTCTGGTTTTTCTCAAACATTCACAAACCTAAGGATGACTAAAGTGATGTGATTAATATCAAGGCTGGAGACTTGTGAGTAATATCAAGTCCTATATCCTCGTATGATTGAGGTGGTGATGTTCTAAGGTATTTTGATTCATATCAAGGTTGTAGACTTGTGAGTAATATCAAGTTGGACTTGTGGGTAATATCAAGTCATGATTCTCATAAAAGGTACCCTATGAGGTGGACCTCCAGTTATAGAGGTGGACTTGTGAGTAATATCTAGTCATGATTCTCATGTGAACACCCAATGATAATGGGTACCCTTGGGGTGGACCTCTAGTCATAGAGGTAGATGATTTGCATGTTGAAGCATCAAATGTTATGTGATATATTACTAACCATGGTCATTTGAGATGGATAAAGCTATTAAGTCTCCTTTAGAGACTAATCACCTCTAGAGTGAATTACTTTAGCACATGACTATATTGACCAAGTAGAAAGATAAAAGATAAAGAGATAAGCAATAAAGAGAGAATGAGAAAAAGAGAATTCGAATTTCCCATGCAAATGACTAAGTGAACTCGAATTATAAAGTTTATGTTATAAAGATTTTAGTTAAATATGAATGCCTCAGCCAGTGCTTCAGTTAATGTATCAATTGAAATATTAATGTATGCATCAGTTAAGTAAATAAGAGCTTAGTGATCACTCCCGTGTAAATCAGTCATCATGATTCAGTAAATAATAGTTGATTAAGTGTTAAGAAAGAAGGACTAGTTAACTAAAGTAAACACTTCAATTAAACTAAAAGATGACACTTAAGTTAATCAAAAGATGACACTTCAGTTATAAAAGAATTTGTGTCAGCACTTGAGTTAAAGCACTATGGCACTTAAATGTTAGCATGTTAACCAAGTGTTCATACATTCAGTTAGAGATTTAGTTCACTCTAATGTAAGTTAACTATCAGTTAATATCCATGATCTATGTCACAGGTTTCAGTGAACTTCAACCATCAGGTTTGAAGTTCGTCGAATCCCCAAAAGAATTTCAAAATCATTTAGGTTCGGCGAACCTAAAAGCTTCGGTTCAGATTTTAGGGACGATTTCATGGTTTTTAGTTTTTTTTTCTTTTCGTTTTGTTAACTTTCTCAATTTCATCCTCTCCCTCCAAGCCTCTGCCCATGATACATGTCTCCATTCTCATGAACTAGCAATAGTCAACAAGCACACTTGATAGTTGGGCTCGCAAGTGGCGTATTGTTCACGATTCAACAACCCTCAATGGACCTCGACCCTTGACCTAGTACAACCTACAACCAAGCATGAATCCATAGGGCGGTAGTCGATTTTGATTCGAGTTTTTCTTGTGAGCAATTCATTGGAACTCAACCCTTTCCTATCGGGGTCTTCGATTCAAAGATTGAGGGGTTGCACTGAAGCGTACTTCCTTCCAAGTGCACGATATCCTCCCTTCCTCGCTTACAAAGTTAAAAAAATAAATAGATTAATAAGCAGAGGAATATGTTTAGATAACATAAAATTAATAAACTTAAAAAAAAAACATTAAGAAAAAAGAAAAAATTATGCATGTTTAAATAAAATGATTTNTAATATTATTATTATCATAAATTGTAATTACAAGGGATCTTTAATTAATATATATATATATATATATATATATATGAAAAATGTATATAGCTGAATTTAACCTAGCCCTATCCACCATGGCTAGTGTTGATCCGCACTCAACCTAGATCAACTACTCTTCTCTGTACTTCTACGCACTCAGCTGCATATTACTCAACTCTTGTTGCAAACACAACCCCGCTGACTGACTAAGTAATTAACTAAATAGGTAGAGCAAGTATACAACCAAGCAATTGATCAAGAAGTAACCCGCACACAGCTAGGTTCTTCCTTCTTATAGACTCTTACACGTCGTTCTCAGTCGACTTTATTTAGTTAGTCAACATGCTGTCATTCATATTTAAGTGACATTTTCCAGTAGGCACTAACGACCCAAATTACAAAGATGCTTTTATTCCTTATAACACGTGTGACTTTCGCTGATTCTGGCCGACCTCATACCCACGATCTTCCTTGAATTATCATTTTCAGCCATTGCTCCGCTACATGTCTTCTCTAGCCTAGTTCCTTCTGTCGCAGATGATCTCGTCCCATCCTTTCCTTTTGTCGTGGATTCACTTTTGTCGCGACTTCTTTTTCCTATTGTTAATTCTTCCTTATGTCACAGCTTCTTCTGCAACTGCTTCTTTCCTTAACTCTTTCTTGCTTATTTGCTTCTGCTCTTCCTTCTCTTCTTCTGTCACGACTTCTCTTCCTTCCTATGACCATACTTTTTACCTTCTTGGGCAGAATTCTAGCTGAATTATGCCTATCTTTCCTTAAGGCCAACAACTAGTCTTTAAATTCTTTTCTTACAAAATGCTAAAATAAACTAAAACCAAAAGGAAAATAGATAGAGAAAAACAACACATCCACATAAAGAACACAAGATATACCCTAGGGAAACCCACTATGGAGAAAAACCTATCCAAAAGTGAGGATTATTCCTTATTTTGCCTCTCCAATATGAAATGGAAATACAAATATGGTAGTACTCTCTATGGAGTTACCTATGATATTATGGCCTATATGGATTCTACAAGATCTACTTCCTTTCTTATGCTTTAATATCCACTCCTTGCTCTTTCTCATCTATGGAATAATACAATAATACCGTAAGAATGGTACCCCTTCTTCTAGTGGCCTAGTATTTAACAATGGTCCAATATCCAACTATCATTTGTTTTAAGTTTTTTGCATTCATTGGCTCTCAATTAGGGCTAGGGTTTTGGACCCTCTAGAATTATTTTAAAATTCCATGTGTTGATAATGAGATATGACATGGAATCCACTCGATAACATGGAGGTCAATAAGATAGGAACTTGCAGGAGGCATAACTTCCTCATACAAACCCCATTCAACAGTAGAGGCATAGAGTAGTGTAATTTGTCAGATGTAGGGCGACGTACACAAGTTGATTGATGAGATGACACAGTGATATGTTGCAAGGCGGTGTGTGTGGGTGAGATGGTACGAAAAGGCTCTGATCTCATTTTATTTCTTAGTATTTGGTGTTTAATTGTTACCCAGTTTTGATATCTATCTTTTTTTGTTGGTTCTTTCCATATATATCTTTTTTTGTTGTTTCTTTCCATAACCTCTCTCGATTCGGTTGAAGCGTCCTTGTTTACACAAAGTTCTCAAAAGTGTATAATAGCATCAAGAAGATATGAGATATGATAGCAAACTTTTAACACCGAAAGACATTGTAATACCTCCAAACCTACAAAGTAAGACCTGCACCTAAAATGGGCCCTACAAGTCAATTCATCCAACATTTCCACCCAACAATCACCAAAACAATGACAAATTATATATCGATCCATTTTAGATCAACAACCCTCACAGTACATTATTAAAAAAAATGTATTTACATTAAGACCTCTTGCATACACATGTAACTAACCCCTTAACTAACTTAATTAATCTTTCATTAAGTTGCTCACATAATATTAGTATTTTTTGTTTATAAATAATGCATTTTTCTTGTTCTTAAACATCTACTAAGTACGAATAAGGTGGATCTACAAGCACCGAGAGGGATCAAATCTCTCAATGTACAAACCCTTTTTTGGAGTGCAAATGCAAAGGAAGGGTTTTCACCTCTAGATATTTGATCCCTCTCGGCTCTTGGTAGAGCCACCTTTAAGATGGATCTATGATGGTTGCAATCATGGGCGTGGGGGAATGGGGGGAGTAGGAAGCAATATTGTTGACATCAATGCACCATGGGGGAAACATGTCTAGCATGATAGTAAAAAACACCATGAAGAATATGAATAATAACAAAGAGATACAATACAAATATTTATGTATGTCAAGAAGAAGTTGAATAATAACACAACAAAGAATGTTTAGTCATTAAGAAGTTGTATAATAATGAAGTGAAATGATAAAGATATCAAGCCCACCAATTTTTGGCATATTCAAATTATTGGCATATAGTTTGGATATTTGGATATTTAAACATATATCAATGTCAATATGAAGTTGAATAAGAAGTTGAATAGTGACCCTACACACTTTTCTATTTGTTGGCAATTAGAGCTTTTGTATTTGTTGGCAATTAGAGTCACCATGTAATATGTAGAGTAGGTACTGTATTTTTCTTCCATGCATTGGCATACATTTTGGTAGATAATTTATTTATTTACAATCTATTTTTTTTTAATAATTCATGGAAGCTTAGACCTATGCTCAATGTGGAATTTAAGCATATGTTTGAATCAGTATATTTATTTACCAAATGCTTGGTAAATAAATAAACTATTTAAGATTTTCTTAAATAAATTATATTAATCATATCTCTTAATTCATGGAAGCTTAGACCTATGCCCAATGTGGAATTTAAACATATGTTTGAATCAAGTTTATTTATTTACCAAATGCTTGGTAAATAAATAAACTATTTAAGATTTTTTTAAATAAATTATATTAATCATATCTCTTAATACAAATGCTTGGTAAATAAATAAACTATTTAAGATTTTCTTAAATAAATTATATTAATCATATCTCTTAATTCATGGAAGCTTAGACCTATGCCCAATGTGGAATTTAAACATATGTTTGAATCAAGTTTATTTATTTACCAAATGCTTGGTAAATAAATAAACTATTTAAGATTTTTTTAAATAAATTATATTAATCATATCTCTTAATTCATGGAAGCTGAGACCTATGCCCAATGTGGAATTTAAACATATAATATATTTCTTTGATTAATTTGATAAATGTTTGATGAAGCTTAGACCTATGTTCAATGTGGAATTTAAACATATGTTTGAATCAAGATTATTTATTTACCAAATGCTTGGTAAATAAATAACTTATTTAAGATTTTTTAAATAAATTATATTAATCATATTTCTTAATTCATGGAAGCTTAGACTTATGCCCAATGTGGAATTTAAACATATGTTTGAATCAACTTTATTTTTTACTAAATGCTTGGTAAATAAATAAACTATAAGATATATTTCTTTGATTAATTTGATAAATGTTTGATTTATTTTGGTATATATATACTAAATAATTAATTGGCTTTATTTCTTTGATTAATTTGATAAATGTTTGGTTTTTTTTATATATATACTCAAATTTTAATTTTCTTACCATATTTTTGTTATGATATTTTTATTTTTATTTTTATCAAGCCTACCAATTGTTTAAACATAATATTAGTGTTTTTTATTAGTATTTTTAACTAGCAAAATAATAAAAATTTTAAGCCACAAAAAACCTAATATTAGAAAGATGTTATAATTTTTCTATCTAACAAAAAAAAATTATAGCAAAATCAACCAAAAAAAACTAATATGAATAATAACAAAGAAGATACAATACAAATATTTATGTATGTCAAGAAGAAGTTGAATAATAACACAAAAATAATGTTTAGTCATTAAGAAGTTGTATAATAATGAAGTGAAATGATAAAGATATCAAGCCCACCAATTTTTGGCATATTCAAATTATTAGCATATAGTTTGGATATTTGGATATTTAAACATATGTCAATGTCAATATGAAGTTGAATAAGAAGTTGAATAGTGATCCTACACACTTTTCTATTTGTTGGCAATTAGAGCTTTTGTATTTGTTGGCAATTAGAGTCATCATGTAATATGTAGAGTAGGTACTGTATTTCCATGCGTTGGCATACATTTTGGTAGATAATTTATTTATTTACAATCTATTTTTTTTAATAATTCATGGAAGCTTAGACCTATGCTCAATGTGGAATTTAAGCATATGTTTGAATCAGTATATTTATTTACCAAATGCTTGGTAAATAAATAAACTATTTAAGATTTTCTTAAATAAATTATATTAATCATATCTCTTAATTCATGGAAGCTTAGACCTATGCCCAATGTGGAATTTAAACATATGTTTGAATCAAGTTTATTTATTTACCAAATGCTTGGTAAATAAATAAACTATTTAAGATTTTTTTAAATAAATTATATTAATCATATCTCTTAATTCATGGAAGCTGAGACCTATGCCCAAAGTGGAATTTAAACATATGATATATTTCTTTGATTAATTTGATAAATGTTTAATGAAGCTTAGACCTATGCTCAATGTGGAATTTAAACATATGTTTGAATCAAGATTATTTATTTACCAAATGCTTGGTAAATAAATAACTTATTTAAGATTTTTTTAAATAAATTATATTAATCATATCTCTTAATTCATGGAAGCTTAGACTTATGCCCAATGTGGAATTTAAACATATGTTTGAATCAAGTTTATTTTTTACCAAATGCTTTGTAGATAAATAAGCTATAAGATATATTTCTTTGATTAATTTGATAAATGTTTGATTTATTTTGGTATATATATACTACAAAATTAATTGGCTTTATTTCTTTGATTAATTTGATAAATGTTTGGTTTTTTTTATATATATATACTCAAATTTTAATTTTCTTACCATATTTTTATTATGATATTTTTATTTTTATTTTTATTAAGCCTACCAATTGTTTAAACATAATATTAGTGTTTTTTATTAGTATTTTTTACTAACAAAATAATAAAAATTTTAAGCCACAAAAAACCTAATATTAGAAAGAACCTAATATTAGAAAGATGTTGTAATTTTCCTACCTAACAAAAAAAAAATTATAGCAAAATCAACCAAAAAAAACTAGTATGGGAAAGATGTTATAATATTACTACGTAAGAAAACAAAAAATAAAAAATTTAACAAAACAAAACAAAAAATAAAAATTTTAAAACATAAAAAAAGAATAAAAAATAAGATGTTGTAATTTTCCTACCTAAAAATAAGAATAGATTTTCTTTTTTATTATTCTAAACATTTACTAAATACAAAATGTCATTATGTATCTTCACATAATCATAAATGCAATAATGAATCATGCATGTAACATTCATCATAATATATACATTATATACTACCAAAATAATTTATTTTCATATTAATAACTTCAAAAAAACATAATAATTAGCCTATAACATAAAGACAACTTATAATACATAAGCCCATAAGAAAATGATAGATGTAGATACCATAATCTAAGAGTAAATTAAAAGACCATCGCAAACATATTGAAGTCACAATTCCTCCCTAAGAAGGATTACAGAGTTCCTCCATAAGCCATCAATCCTTCAACACTCTCATTCTCATTCATTCTAAAGCAATATTCAAATTCATGCTCCATGAACTAATCTTAAAATGACGAAAAATAAAACAATAAATTTAGAAATTATCAAAAATAAATAAAACAATGAAAGTGGAATTGCATGCTTTTGGACTTGAGATAAATGGTTGTATGTGAGAATATAGGCTAGGCAAGTTAGAAAATTATTCTTAAAAGGGCATACAATGGGTTGAACTCTTTCAACTTACATTAAAGACCACGAAGAATATATTTTAGAAATATTAATTATTTTTTATTATTAACATTAATAAATTAATTTAATAATAAAAATAACAAAATTTAAAAAAAAAACAAATATATATATATATCTAATAACACTAAATTATCCACAAACCTCTACTAAATTTTTATTTAAAAACCACCTTACTTCCCATATTCATTAGAAAGATGTAAAAAAATAACTACCTTAATTTGAGAAATCATAACTAAATTCTTTATATAATAACTACATTACTTCCACGGATCATATCCATTTGAAAGATGAGATCAAAGATCATAACTAAATATTTATATAATAATAACTACCTTACTTCCACACTAAATCTTTATGAGAAAGAAATTGTTGTAAAAAATACTTTATCAAATTAAGATAACCAAAGCTTTACAATAATAAAATATTTCAAAAATGGCACCCAATAAGGAGGGCGTGTATTATTAGATTCATCTAAAAGGATCTACCAAGCATAGAGGGATCAAATTTCTTTCGAGTTATAAACCTTTTTTTTAGAGTGAAAATGTTTCGGAAATGTATAATCCAATATTTATAGTTTTAATTTTTCTAAATCATATTGTTTTATATATGCAATTCTAAATATTATTTTTAAGAATATTTTATTGTTTTTAATATCTTACTGAACTGTATAACACACCTCTTGGGTGAAATGAAATGAAATTTATAATTGAATTGACAAAATAATATGTTAATCTTCCTTCTTCACGAAGAAATCATTGATGGAAGGCATAATCTGGGGAGGTCTGTTGCGCACGTATTTTCTGAGACCGTGCTCAGCATATCTCTCCCCCTCCGAATAGTTTTCCAGAACGCCCGCACTACGATTTTCTTTGGCAATCCTTCACCATTTAAAATAGACTATAGTTAGTATTAAACTCCTCAATCCATAAAATTTTAATTAGGTTTTTCACATTTTTATGATCCAATTTATTTAATATAATTATTACTGTGTTTACATACCTGACCTCTGGATTAGTGACCAAGTTTCGAACCAACTGAAACACACACATACCCACCACTAGGCCAGTGGCTGCAAAAAGAGGATATACCTGCAAGGCTAAATTTATTCTCAAATTTACAATACATAAGATAAATTAAATAAGTAAATTCCGCATTTGATATCAGTGCTGCAACACTTAGTACAGATAAACAATTATTTAGGATGATGAGCAGGGAGAATTGATAAAATAAATAGAGAAAACCTGAACAAAACTAAAAACTTAAGAAAATCTGAAAAACTCAATTAATTGTCCAAAAGAATCTAAAAATTATTGCAACCATCTCACCTCTGGTTTCACCCAGCGCGTCATTGTTGTTGGATGGAGCAATTAAAGAAGAGCGTTAATGCTACAGAGCCAAGAAGCGAAAGGCGCTCAGTATTTTGTGTGTAAAGTAGAATATAAATATGCCTTCATTCTAGTTTTTGTAATAGTTAAATTTAAGGTCGGGTGGATCGTCAAATCAGTTATAACTAATTGTATCGAAGAGGTGCATTCTAGAGTCTAGTATGAGAGAGATGTGTAACTCTTTCCGTGCTCATCCTAGAGTTGACACTTGTTCATTATAAAAAATAATAAAATATTATTAAAATTAACTTGTTCTTGATTAAAATAAATAAAAAATTATTAAAATTAACATGTTAACTTAACTTAAATTTAAATTATTTAGAATTGCATATATGTGATAACATAAATTACACAAACTAAAACCATAAACATTGGATTACACATTTCCACTCTAAATAAGGGTTTGCACCTTGAGAGATTTGATCCCTCTCAGTGTTTGGTAGATCTCTTTTTAGATGGATCTATGCTGGTTTTACTCAAATGCCTATAAATATTGGGCATTTACTCAAAGATTGGATGAACAACGGGCTCACACAAGTTTCCTTTATAATCAATGGGTGCTAACCAGCATATATTTATCTAAAAGGGGATTTCTCAAGCATCGTTAAGGATCAAATATCTCAAAGGGTAAACCTTTTTTAGAGTGGAAGTGTTGAGGAAATGTGTAATCCAATGTTTATGGTTTTAGTATATCTAATTTATATTGTTTTATATCTATGCAATTCTAAATCATTTAAATTTAATTTAAGCAGACATGTTATTTTTAGTCATTTTTTTTTTATAAATGACACATGTCAAGTCTAGGATGAGCACGGAAGGAGTTACACATCTCTCCCGTACTAGGGTGTAGAGTGCACCTCTTCAGTGCAATAAATGTCCTGGTAAAAGGGTTGAAAGAGAAATGAACATTAATAAATGATTTTGTAAAAGGGTTGAAAGATGATGTTGGAAAGTTTATTTTCAATTTTATTTTATTGGGAAGAAATTTCAGAATAATTGTTGGATGGAGATCTTTTCTATCTAAGTTTTATTATCATAATAGCCTCATACCCTTAAAGAATGTAGGGCTGGCCTCATGCCCTTAAAGAATGTAGGGTTTACTTTAGGTAACATCTTTGAAATAAACATGATAATGTAAAAAGAGTATATAAACTTGATCCATGTTTTTGTAAATCTCTTCTCAATATAAATCTTTTCTTTTTGTAATAATGTGGTTAGTCTTTTTTTTTTTTTAATCTTCTCTTTGTAATAATGTGGTGAAAATGATACACTTCGGAGTCAAACTCCTTCATTGGAATGTGGAATAAAAAGGAATGTAGAAGTAAATTGGGGATATTGGAATAAAAAGGAATGTAGAAGTAAATTGGAGATATTGGAATGTGGAATAGAAAGAAATGTTAAAGTAAATTGGGGATGTGTATAGAGGATAACTTAAGAAGAAGCTTTTGTGGGTGTGATTTAATTTTGTAATAAAGAAATTGAAGTGTCAAAATTTGAATACATATATATTATAGTTTTAATTAATTTATAGTTTTAATTAATGTTTCGAAGATTTGAGTGGATTTAGAATTGAGCAAAAATGTTATGTTATGTATGGAACTTGGATCATAATGGTATTTTGATCATATTAGATTTATGGTCAAAAAGAGTGTCACTTTGTTATAAAATTAGCTCACTTTGAAGCTTGTGCTATAGGAAGGTGGATTGCATAGTAACGGCTGAAGCAAGAGTTCGTCATCAAACTATTATAGCCATTGTAATTGAATATCTTGTCCCTAGTCATTTGTGGTAAGTTGGACTTGAATGCTTGGGTGGCAAGACTGGGGACTCCTTTTGGACTCTGATGAAGAGATAGAATTAACCTTCTACTAGAGCATCAACAGAATGACCAATAATCAAGCTGAGCTATATGCTTTTCACATGGGTTTGGAGATAATTCATAGCCTATAGATTCGAAAAATGTTAGTGGTGCACCATGGATATTCACCTCTCTATTGACCTGTTGTATGTCTCCCTCACGGTCGATATCCTTTCTTCGTAACCTTTTGATCTCCCTCTCCCAGGGAATGGTCCTTTCTTCAGAACCTTTTGATCTCCCTCTCCAGGGCATGATACAGGGCCTTTTCATTTCATTTATGTCCTTCCTACTAAATTGTTTTGATGTTTTGAACTTTTATCTCGCACGTCACACAAAAATAATCCTATAAAAATGAAGTTTAAAAAAAAAAAACATTCAATAGTAATGTTTTTATTAAATAATTTTCATTTAAAATATATGTTTTGATTGATGAGTTTAATTTTCAATTAAAATATAACAATAAACTAATTTACCTATTTTTATAGTTGATTATGTGCTTTGAAGATTAAGTGTGGAAGAAAACAACCTACTAAGAATGATAGACAACTCAAAAATAACATGTGCCAACAACTTTAAACATCTGAAGTACATTAAGTGATAAGCTTAAGAAACAAACAAAACATAAAACCTAAAATCCTTTCTAAAGGTTAATGTTGAGCCACATGTAATGCAACATACAAAATTTTGCAAGGTTAACATGTTGCCTCAATGGTGTAATTGAAATTGTGACATTTTAACTTTCAATTAAAATGTTAACATGTATCGTCTTTACTATAAAATATTTGGACAATAACTTTCAAAGGCATGTTCCATAACCAAATATTTTTGCACAAACTAGGCATATGGAATACACCCTACTTATCATGTGTCCATAGTAATCACAGCTATATTATAAATAAACCTCATTTCTAGTAGCATGATGTGATAGACCGTATGAGAAAGCAATACAAGCAAAGGGATACCTATAGCTCTGCCCTATACATAAGGTTGTCAATAATTAGACTATGATGATAGTGTTATGTATTCTCCCTATTCATTAATAGATAGTAACTATCAATACTGGACAAAAAGCTAGAGAATTGAGGTAAATTTTCACATTTCTAGCTTCTAGCTTCCAAGCAATGGGATTTGAGGTAAAAAATGACATTTATTCATTAAATAAGGAGTTTATTGACATACTTGTCCAACCAAATCCTCTTTTTATCTAATCTACCATCCTATTTCCCACCATTTGTCCTTACCCACTAACTTACTAACCCCCTAAATGCTTCACCCCTAACACACAAACCCTGAACGTTTAGAAGCACATTGTGAAATTGTACCCATTAGAAAATTAAGTAAGTATCCCTCTGATCCTAACCCGTTACCCCCTATCCCATGCACTATCACACCTAATGCACATAACCAACACACTAACACAATAAACTTTGACCTTGGGTTCTAGAACAAGTACTCAATTCAAATTCTTTGACATAAAGGTTTGAATGATCACTAGATGGCTTTTTATCAAACCAAAATTAGTGTCAAAAAATAAATACGAACTTGATTATAGACAAAATATTCCCCATGTAGGGCATGTATGATGGCTCAAGTCCCTATGCATGGCCAGTGATTGATCAAGACCTTGTGCATCGTTCAAGATCCATAGATGTAAAATGTCGTGGCCTAATACTTTGTCTTTTGACCCTGGACCATGGTGTGGGATGCGAGAACCATACTTGGTGTGCCAAACCTTGAAATTAACACCATATCTTTATCGCATGCCAAATATTCCCTTTGGAAGTCATGTGTGATGGCTCAAGGCCCAAAACAATGCGTGTGAGTACTAGAGATAAATGACAGCAAGTTCTCTATCATTGGTTGTGTTCAAATCCTGATTTTGATGAAGTTACACCGTGGTTTGTGGGGTGGAATGGAGTCCTTCCCCCTAAGATCCTTGTCAATGAGAGAATTAGAAACCGGCTAAATGTCATCCTTAAAATGAAGAATCAGGTTGTTGAGGGTATGATTATGGAACAACTTGGTGCTAGAGTGAATGTAAGTTATCTTAGGATGACAGAACAACGATAATTTGAGGAACTGTAGCAATAACAAGCAATATCATATGGTTAACAGCAACCCGCCACTTCTTTTGGTAGTGGGGTTCACTTCAATAATTCAATGGAATCACCTCAATTAGGTTTGAAGGAGGATGCAAAAGCATAAGATTGAGATGTTGTGTAAGAAGAGGAAACTTACAAAACATGGCATAAATCCATATTCACCTTGATAGGATACCTTAATATTGAGGTCAAGCAAATCTTCTCGAGCTTCAATCAAATATTATGCAACATAACTTAGAGTGTTAAAATGTTGTACTCAATTTCATGGCCAAGTCACTCAAGGTGGTCAACTCCCACTAGGAGTATTTTGTTAACACTAGGAACCTTAATTTGTTGATGAAGTACAATGCCTGCAAATTAGGATTGTG
The DNA here is from genome assembly GCA_001517045.1 of Pseudotsuga menziesii. NCBI lineage: Eukaryota > Viridiplantae > Streptophyta > Pinopsida > Pinales > Pinaceae > Pseudotsuga > Pseudotsuga menziesii. The sequence continues at coordinate 9,089 of LPNX010861401.1, read as the reverse complement.
GACTTGGAGCTTAAGCTCACAATCACTATGTCTTTAGTGGTAGTGGAGGCCCTAACCATAAGAAGCAACATTGTTCCTTTTACATTGAATGCAACATGTCATGGGTTAGGAGGTTTCCCATCGTTTGCTTCAATCCACTCCCCTCGATGCAAGTGATACTCCAAGGAAACTCCATATGATTGTTTTGGTAGATGGAGGACATGCAATGTGGGTGGGTGGAAGCATTGAAATCAATGGGAAGTGGACCTAAATGAAGAGTTGTCCTCACACTTGATCTGAAGGTTTTGGTGCAAGTGGAGGAAACAAAGGCAAGGTATTGATATTTGGTACAAGATTTGTGCATTAGAATAGGGTGTTATAAAGCTGCCTTCTTGGCCTTCTTCATTTTTATTTAGACTCTTCTAAACTAGGATACTCGGGAAAATAGTTGCTATGGCACTATCTCTTTGAATAGCAAAGGCATTGGAAGGAACCTTGCATGTTGTGCACCCCAATAAATATTGGTATGAGAAGATGAAGATGGTGAGGATGTGTGTGAGGATGATGAGGATGAGGACAGAGAATGGATGGAGAAAATACCTAGCACCATGACAACTTACTTTGAATATTAGTGTCCCAATCTAAAACATGTGAGTTTCACCACAATAAGCACTATCAATCCATAATAATAGCATTTTACAATGAACTTTATCTTAAAACACTATTTTAATTCAAATTAACCAAAACCCGACCTCAAATAGCAAAAGAAGTGCCCAAAAGAGTCACTAAGAGATATTTTTTCATTCCACTTGAAAGAACATGAAAAACAAGAACTTGGACTCGTATTTCATCGTAGACAACAAATTGTATGAACAATTCATTTTCTTAACTTGATGATGAACAAGGTGCCATAAATACATCTAAAATATGGAAAACAATCAAAGTAAAATGTTACAGTGCATAATAAAGGAAGATAAAGGATAAGATGTTTAACAATATTTTCGTGTATGTTCAACAATCCAAATGTTTTGAAGAATAAACACCACACATGGAATATCTAATGATATGAAATTTGTCAAATATAAGAAGAGTCAACGTCAATTGTTTTGTCAAATCTTGTACTCAATGTTGTAAGAAGAACCAAGTTGCAAATATGGATTCACTTTATCTCAGTAATGAAATGATTGCCCCTTTAGACCTGAAAATGGACAACTTCTTCTTTCCTCAGGCACCACCAGTTCACAACACTTAGCGTTCAAGATGCCAGACATACTACACAGACCAAAAGACACTTACACATGAAAGGGGGTAACTTAAGGAATCATAAAACTAGTTGAATTAATCATCGGTGGCCCATTACCAAGAAGCCCTGTAACCATCCCCCGAAGTCAATGCTGGAGATAATGGACAAGCTCCTTGAGTTCCCTGGTCTATCAATGAAGCAATAGGCCTTGCAACTTTTGGGTTAAACTAAAACAATTAGCAACACCGTGGTCATTGTGTTGTCAGATGATGAAAAATGTGTTAAACTTGAACCATCATATTTGCAAGATCGTACTCCAAGTAAACTCTATAATACTATAGTATCTTTGTATTATTTGAAATATTTCAGTATTCCCAACATAGACCTTGTGTGGCTTCAAGCCCCATAGATAACATGTGGTCCCCAAGCAATGCCCTATTACCAAAGAAATAATCACCATGTTGTTCCAAGCCTCAAAATAGTGGTCAAATCCCATGCATAGGCTAAATTTATAATCTATATGGCTTGTGTAATAGTGTGGAACCTAAGGCATAACCATGAGTCATCAAAGAAATTGATTGGGATTACACCATTGTCATCATCATTGTCATCATATGATACATACTCTTTTCAGTTTAACTGTCCTATAAGCCCCTGTGTGCTTTACTTTTTTGTTTAATTGAAACAATAGTCAGTGTTAAACTCAACACTAATGTGATTAATAACCTGTTTAGTTTACAACCATTAACCAAAACTATTATAATCACTTTACAACAATTAATATAAACCTTATACTCTACTTATGTTTTCTTCTCAAAACATGTTTAGCACCCAAAGATCCATACCTGGACCTCAAAAACCCCTAATGGTGCACATATAATCACTCTAAGCTAGATATATCATAAAGAGGTTGCTTGATGTACCACATGTGTCCCTATAGGAAGTTTAGCAATTTACAATATTCCTTGGAGCAATATTGAATCGTTAAAACTTATGGCTAATGATGAAGATTCCTGAAGGCATTTTCGAGTCCCTTATGACTAGATCATAGCATTCACACAAGATTTGCCTCTTCCAGCCTTTCAAGCACATCGATATTATAAGGAATTAGTACCTACATCAACAATTAACACACTGAGCGTTGAATTAAATATCAACTGGCCAACAATTTCTTAAAAGATTAAAAAATGCAAACCATGTGCAAATGGAATCATTCCTACTGCCCAAATTAGACAAATGCACTTTTTAAAGGCTTTGCTTGAAGGAATGAAAGGGAAAGAAAACAGATGAATTCAAAACCTTTATACTTACTTTAGTCATTTGTATCATTCAAAACCATTATGATGCTCTACAGAATCCCAAATGAAAACGAAAGACATGGCAAATTTGAGCCATTCTCTTCCTTCGATTTTCTATTTACTCTTCTTCCCCATAAAAGGAGAGTCGTAAGCCAACCCCTCTTATTAGGTTGTAAGAGTAATGAAAAGAGGAAAAAACTTACTTTGAGGATGTCAACCACATACCACACTCTCATTTATTAGGTACTCATTGATGTTAGAAGGGATGGTAATTTGGAGTTTTATCAAGGTTTTTAAGAGAGGAAAGTCACATTTTCAGTTTGAAATGATCAAATGGTGTGCACATTGCAAATGGATGTAAAAGATGTTGTGAGTGGCATAACTTTATTTTACCACATGCCCATTATGTAGGAGTACATGCCAATAAACAAAAATGATTATTTCACTGTTTTTGGTTAAGCGGCCTTATCACACCTCAATATTACATGTTATTATGTTATACTATAAATTCCTCAATATAGTAACCCATGTGCTTCATGTATCCTTATGATTGGGAAAATACATACTTTGAGTTTATGTGAAAACACTAGTACATGATTTTGTTTCATCGATCTAAAATGGTGAAATTGGTGTTAGATAATTTACCAAGTTGGAGTTTTTATTGGCAAAACATGTGTCCTTATGCCAGTAGGTGGGCCCATGAAGTGTTCCCCTTATTTCTATATGTGGATTACAAATGTAACTTAATATTATGTGTGAGATATGTGGAGTGAAAAAATGTTAAATATGTGCTTTACACTATGGGAAGGTTCCTACCACCTTCCCAATATGGGAACTATGTTTGAACAAGTCTATATCAATGGCGTAGAATAATGGATATGAAACCACATTTGCATTATGTGGTAGGTCCACATCCACTACATTAATGACACTTGGCATTATTGTAGCAAGGTTGAGGACAAACTAGGAAGGAATGTCCATTTGAAGATGGGGACACTCTAAAAAAATTGCATACTCTAATTTGATGAGGGGTATGATACCCCTTAAAATATTAATGATGAGGGATAACACTATTACACTCCTATGCTAGCATGCCACTAACAATCCTTCCAACAATGTTTTGAAACCTAGCTGATGTGACCAAGTAAAGGGAAAAGGAAAGGAGAAATTTTAATGTTAAAATAATAAATGAAGAATATTTACTACCAATAACCCAAGAGGCATATGCACCTAGAGGGTCCCATAAGACCTCAAATATTTATCCAATTAACCAACATAATTCAAAAGGCCAAGTCACCAAATTTCAATGTTATGAGAATTTGGGAGAAGCCATGGGGCCCACTTTGAAAAGGTGACATATAACACTCATGTGATGTTTTGAAGTGGTCCATAGGGGTTATTAGGTAGTGCCCAATAGTTAGATTATGTAATTAGGAATAAATGGTGAAAAAACATCTTATTTTCAAAGATGTCCAAGGTTATTAATATTCATCTTGAAAATGCTAACCTTACGTTCTTTACATCCTGAAGTTTGTAAGCCTTAAGGTTAGATGTATATTAATTTTAAATTGGTTGGAAATATTCACAAGCTACATAAATTATTAATTTTGATGATTATAGTAGTTATCATGTCTATAATGGAAAGGCAATCATGTCGAGCTTGTTGATATTGTGGTTGTTGAGGAAGATAGAGTCGAAGGGTGGCTCCCAAAGCTTGTTGAATGCCCTCAATAATGTCAACTCTTCGCTCATGTTGGGCCCTATAACAGTGACACCCCCAACATAATGCTCGTCTCCTCCTTCGTCTTCCTTCAAAGATATTACACTCTCACATTGGGATACAGTTTGCTATTGCCCAAAACCTCCACATAATCCTCATTTATGTGTATAAGAAACTCCTTTTGCAAGCTCTCATATCCTTCAGAAGTATGAAAATTGAGTCACAATAATATTAGGACCAAGGAAAAACTCACTGAAGATTCAGAATAAATTGCACATAAATTTGACATGAAACACACTACAATTAGGAGTTGCAGCTGTAAGAATGTATTCAATAATCAAAAGTAGAGATACAATGTGATACACTTGCATGAATAGAAAGACAATTCGAATCCCAAGGAGGTCATTCGAATTTCATAAAATGAGAGTGGCTTAGCTATCAGTTAGCCACACTAAACACAACAATTAACCATTAATCACAACCATAATTGACTCTAACTGAGCCCTAACTGAATCGGAGGCAGTAATGACTGAGTCTAATTGAATAGAACTCAACTGCATGTCAATCCGTAGGTGGGGGTGCATATCTAACTCAAGTCAGCTCGGATGAAGTGAACTGAACTGAACTAAGTCACCAGAAGTTGTTGGAGGCACCTTAAATCACTCCAGTTAACTCAAATCAGCAAAAAATAGACAAATAGATAAGGAAGGTGCCTTTCCAACTTAGTTTAACTGATTGTTAGGTGAAACAACATTCAGTTAATTGATTGGTGCATTTACGACAAGCAGATCAACCCATATTTGCTCCCTAATTGAAGGAGGAATCCTAGTTAGCCTCCCTAATTGAAGGAGAATGCTTAGTTGGCCTCCCTGATTGAAGAAGTGTGTTGGTGTTGATGTTCATGTCGGTAATTTGAGCCAATTACTTAGGATAAGTGGATAATTAGGCCAAATTGACCAAGTAAAGATGTGTGAGTTGGATAATGACTCCAATAAGAGGTCCCTCACAGTTACCTGCCTCGAAGTCGATCAACAAAGGCACCATTTCTTTAAACTAGCTACATCACATTTCATATAAAGCTCCTCTCTAATGATATCTAGAAAGTGAAAATTATGGTATTACACTAAAATTAACAAAAATAGGGTGCCTCACATGAACCCAATCTACTTTTTTATCACGACAAAATCACTTCTATTTCATGTATTTAGAGGTTTCTTGACTAACAAGCAAGTTTCTATTTTTTACCAGTTGGAGACCCTTTTGATAATGATGATATATTTTTGCATTAATTTTGCATATTTTCCAGTTGCTATCTTTGGACAAAGAGGGAACCCCACGTAAGGAGATATTTTTCGATAAAAGTTATCTTATCTACTTTGTTTTGAGATCATATACTTTGTGTTTTTTCTAGATAGTATCTGAACTAATTTTGGTAGGCAGATAAAGTAGAGAGGATGAAGGAGAGAAAGGTCGCGAGTTTAAAGCTCTTGATTTCCTTATGATTAGGCTCTGTCACCAGGTCCATCGATTTACCATATTTATCATCCATGGATTATGAGGAAGTACTCAGAGGGTTTTCCATGAGACTTTCTTTAGAAAATAAATATTATCCATGAAGCTAAATCGCATGCACATCTTGATCGTGATTGAGAAGTATTGAATGCACCAATGAAGAAAAAAAACGCCACCAAAGAGGTGAAGTATAATGGCTTTTGGATTGAACAATATTTTTAAGGTGGTTATTATAAAACCACCCCTAAAAATACCTTTCCCATTTGTGCCCTTTCCACTACATCCCAAATAAATCTAAGATGAAATAGGCAAGGAAAAAGTGGTCACTGAATGAAACCATGTGGATAAGAAGGAAATAGGCATCCCTGTGCCTTCTAAATGGTGCATAATGGTACTATGGGATTTTTATCACACTTCATAAAATGACAATGAAGGATTAGCCACCAACAATTAACTCCAATATGTGAAGCAAAAAGGTTAGGGCATTCACCATCACAATTAAGATGATAATAATTAAGATCACCAAATACACACACTAAACTCAAGCACATAATAGATTCACCTAACTCACATACACAAGTGACACACCAAACTCTTGCACATAATATATGCACCGGTTCTATTGTAATTTGAATTTCACTAGATTAGTGCCAATTCTATTTCAATAATTTTACAAAAAAAAAGTTAGATTTAGATGATGAAGATAAAAGATTGCAAACACTAGTTTTCTATGCTTATAACCTTTAAGACTACTTAGACCGAATATTTAATTGTTGGTCTTATAAAATATTGTTGCAAATAAATATGGGAAAAGAAAAACTCAAAGCAGTGGTTTCTCTACTTATGACTCGGATAATTTCAAAAGCATCACAAGGCCAAATTGTAAGGATATGATACACCCTTGGAGAGCAATGGAAGTCCTAAAGCATCCATGTTTGACCAAGGCTAGATGCTACTAAAGGAGAGATGAGTTGGCCAAATATTTTGATCCCCAGTCAAATAAGCTTCCTCTACTAAAAATATATGAGAGGGTCCCTCCATATGTTTTTTGTTGTTTAGAGAGGTTCATACAATCAATTTAAAATCAAGCTTTTGAATCTTGGAATCTTAATCACATTCAAAAGGTTGCATATGCATAGCCTATGTTGTGGCTTAAGGACCCACACATGGCATGTAAGGCTTAGAGATAGATTCCATGGACTTAGAACCTAGGTTTTTGCACCAAACTATGCCCTTATCCCCAAGAAACATATCAAGTTTTTCAAACTTTGAAATCACCACAATATCAAACTTGGAGGCCAAAGATTATATATTATGGGCATGTGTGATTCCTTGAGTGACAAAACATGGCAAGTGAGCCCCATAGAAATATATGTTATGGCCTAGTGCCTTGCCTTTTATCCCTAGACCATGGCATGGCATCAAGAAACAACCTTGGTATGTTAATTCTCAAAATGATGGACGTATTTCACTCATATGCCAAATATTTCCTTTGTATGGCATGTGTGGTTGTTTGGGGTGCTACACATGACCCATCAGATGTAGAGGAAACTATATGAACTTAGGCCCTATAATTTAATCTCAAACGATGGCCTGGTTGTAAAAATTTATTCATGGTGTTATACATCCCAAAATTGCCACCATGTCCCACTCATAAGCCAAAAAATCCCTCTATAAGGCCTATGTGATGGACTTGAGCCCTACGCAAAGTCAGGGGTCATTTATGGGTAATTATGGGTAAATGGAGGGTAATTAGGGGTTAATTAGTGATAGTTTAGGGGTAATTTGTGGTCAATTATGGGTAATTAAGGGTCATTTAGGGGTAATTATTGGGTAATGAGTTGTGGTAACTAGGGGTCAATTATGGGATAATTAGGGATTAATTAGTGGTAATTAGGGGTCAATTATGGGTTAAATAGGGGAAATTAATGGTACCTATGCATCAATTATAGGTAAGTATGGGCCATTTAAGCCCAAGGGCTTAGCTAAACTAGTGGTTGTCCATGATGTCGGGCATTTAGTTAGGTACATGGTGGCATGTGCCCATTTTGAATCCTTGTGTGTGAAGCACACTAATCTACATCATTGGGTTACTAGGGAATATGACATCTATGAATGTTTGGAAACATCCATTGGGTTTCTCCACGAGGTTTTCCTTGGAAAAAAATAGGGGTCATTTAGAGGTTATCAAGGGTTGATTACTGGTAAGAATGGATTATTTAGGGGTAATTACTAGTTAATAAGGGGTGATTAATGGGTTAATTAGGAGTTAATTAGTGGTAATTAGGGGTCAAATATGGGTTAACTAGGGGCAATTGATGGTACCTATGGGTAAATATGGGTAAGTAGGGGCCATTTAAGCCCAAGGGCTTAGCTAGACTAGTGGTTTTCCATTATGGTGGGCATTTAGTTAGGTTCATGGTGGCATGTGCCCATTTTGAATCCTTTTGTGTGAGGCACACTAGTCTACATCGATGGATTTACTAGGGAATATGCCATATATGAATGTTTGGAAAAATCCAATAGGTTTCTCTAGGAGGTTTTCCTTGGAAAAAAGTAGGGGCATTTAGAGGTTATCAAGAGTTAATTACTGGTAAGCATGGATTATTTATGAGTAATTAGTGGTCAAGTATGAGTCATTTTGGTGTAATTAGTGATAATTCAGGGTAAGTAGTGGTTAATTAGGGGTTAATTATACAATAATTAATGTTAAATTTTAGTATTCTTTGAGAGGATGGATATTGAGAACATACATGA